>PVJO010018252.1:0-37134 GCA_004026905.1 Hystrix cristata | reverse complement strand
ACTGCATTCATATTTCCAGCAGGTCTCTGGTGGACCTGGCCTTTGCTGTGGAGTTAGAGAAGCATTTCTTTGGGAGAAAAGCAGATTGTACTTTATAGGTTTGTAAATTTCTTTTCTCCATTTCAGTATCAATGTGCTAGGAATAAATGGGAATTAAATAACATTAGAGATTAATGAATCTATTCAGCCATTTGTTTATGAACAAATATCAAGGGGAAAAAGGAACCCTCTTCCACTGTTGGTGGGAATGTAGACTGGTCCAGCCACTGTGGAAATCAATATGGAGATTCCTCAAAAAACTACAACTGGAGGTTCCATTTGACCCAGCTATTCCCCTACTGGGGATCTTCCCAGAAGAATTAAAATCGTCATACCATAGGGACGTATGCACAACCATGTTCATAGCAACACAATTTATAATAGCTAAGTCTTGGAAACAACCTAAATGCCCAACAACCAATGAATGGCTAAAGAAAATGTGGTTTTTCTACACAATGGAGTACTACACTGCCATAAAAAAGGATAAGCTAGAGTCATTCATATATAAATGGATGCTCCTTGAGAACATACTTTTAAGTGAAATAAATCAGACACTCATGAGTACACATCAAATTGTCTCTCTGATATGAGAAACCGTAACTGTAAATAAGGACAAAGAAGTGTAATAGATATTATATAAAAGGAAGACAATATACAAAGGAGAGGAGTACTAGAAGGAAAGAAGGGGAAAAGCAGAAAGGCAACAAAGGACAGAAAAGGGAAAGGGAAAATATGGAAAGTTATGAATAAACCTGCTGTAAATAGGGAGGGAGGGAACAGAGGGGAGGGGTGGAGAAGAGGGGGGAGAACCAAGATGCATCATGTACACGTACAAAATAAACGTGATGAATGTGACCATTATATGTAAAATGTACCAATACATGTTCTTGGTTTAAAATAAAATAAAATAAACCGAATATCAGGCATCTTCTAGGTACCAAGCACAGTGCTAGGGACACTATGTATAGCTTAACTAATTGAAAATATTAACTGAACATTTACTGAGAATCTAAAAACTTACACTCTGCATTTCTAATATTTTTTCTTAATTCTTTCTTTATAATATCCTCCTTTCTTTCAAAGAGTTAAAACAAATTTATCAAGATATAATTTATGTATTAATATACAATTTGGCAAGCTTTGAAAACTACATATGACCCATGTAAACACCTCAATCAAAATACAGAACATTTCCATCATCACTAGGAAAGTCATTTGTGCCTTTTAGCCATCAACTCTGTCTGGTTTTGGCCTCAGAGAAGTACTGATATGATGGTTCATGACAGATGAATTTTGCTTATTCCAGAATTTCATGTACGTTGAATCATAAAACATGTTCTTCCACTTAGCATAGTATATTTGAGATTTATCCGAATAACTTGTTTCCTCTGGTTACTATACATCATTTATTGTAAAGACAGTGCAGTATTTCTATATTTTCTGTTTCTGTTGAAATACTTTGTTTTACTGGATTGTTTGACTCTTTTTTTTTTTTTTTTGTGCCAGGGATCCAACTCAGGGCCTTGTGGTGTTTCACTCTTGATTATTGAATTGTAAGAGTTATTTATATATTCATCAATCAAACAATTCATTGATGGATTTTTAATTTGATGACATTACTGGAAGGTGATGAAGACTTAAGTGATGAGGCCTAGTTGAAGGGTGTGTGCCATGGGAGTGTGGCACTGAGGACTATAACTTGTCCCCAGCCCTCTCTTCTCTGGCTCTTTCCTGCTTCCTGGCTTCCCTGAGATGAGCAGCTTTCTTCCGCCATGCCCTCAAGCCACTTGACTGCAGATGGACTAAAACCTCTGAAACTATGATCCAAAATAAATCTTTCTTCCTTTTTGTTATTTTTCTCAAGTATTTTGTCACAGTGAAAATAAACTGACTAACATAAACCTATCCTATGTTATGCCTTCTTTTTGGGTGCCATTCTTCCCTTACTAATTTAGAATACTTTTAAAAGCTCAGACTTGCTTTGTACCCTTTAGCTATGTCTCATTCTCATACTGTGTCACACTGCACCGAGTGAGGCTTGAGAATAAAACGAGATTGGGGGTAGGATATAGATTTTGAAATCAGACACACCTAAGTTTGGAAATAGGTTCTGGTATTTTCCAATGGTGTGAATGTAGAAGTTTTATAACCTCCAAGTCTTAGTTTCCTCCCCTACCAGATGAGGATACATTACCAGCCTCAACATTTGGTATAAGCACTCACTAGTGTTAAATATGTAGAAAGAGTGGCATAATGTAAGTACACAACTTATGTTTCTTCCCCCAAACTCCCATTCCCAAAACCCAAACCCACTTTTCATTCATCGTCTCTTTCCACCTACTCTTCCTAGTTTCATCCCACCATTTGCGAGTGTCTGTTAGATTGTATGGAATCCCCTGCTACTGGCTGCCTTGAATCTGGAAGCAAAGATATTAAATAATGTAATGACCTTTCTCTATGCAGCTTGCTTAGTGCCTTACATCTTTGTTCTCTTCCTCTCCCCCTTTCTAGTCAGCTATGCATCCTTCTTTTGTGTTCTCTTTCTGTTCCAATATTTTATTTTCATCTTCAAGCCCTTCACTTACATCACATCTCTTTTTGCTGGAACAGCATGTCCTTAAGAAGCTGGAAATTGTTTAATCTTCTGGCTCCTAGAAGCCTGCATTTATGAGTCTGCTAATGTTCCCACTGCCAGGATTTTGGTACCTATGCCAGTGCTTGTGAATGAGCGCTTAGACCTGAAAAGAGAGCTTCTCCAATGTTATGTCGTCCCTCACCATGGCACTTCCTCATCCACAGTCAGGGAAAACAAAAGTTTCCATGGAGATGGAACAGAAACGAGTCTGTTTGATCAGTTTTGATTTTTATAAATAAGAATTCATTTTGAGCTGTAGCTTGTAGCTTGAGATGCTTGCCATCAGCTAACAGGAGTATGGGAAGTCCACAAATAAATTTCCAGCGTTGAATATCTCCACTCACCTCAACATACCACAGAGGTTAGGGCCCTGCCCTAAGGGAGCTTAAAATTTAGTTGGGGAATGAAAGCTAATTCACAAGAAAGGGAGAGTAATTAAGGGCGAGTAATTATGGGCAAGAGGTAGGAATTGCTAGTTTAATATTTACTGATTGCATAAATAAACACATGATTACATGAATGAATAAAAATAAGTCAATGAATTCACAACTGAAGACTTAGACTTTAAGTCTCGTGTGCTTTTAAAATTTTACAAAGTCACTAATTGAAGCAATTTAAATCATCTTTAAATTATTTGCAATAGAACTCCACTTTTATTTCATTAAGTAAACAATCTAAGCCACTTACACCCTAACAAACACGTTTTTAAGTAACCAAATATGCAAGGACCTTATTACGCTGAGTCCAAAGGAAAACAAGCTGAATAAAATAGGGATTTTTCTGTATGAATGAAACAAATTTCTCCCTTTGCTTCTCTATAGATTATCACCTATGTATCCTACATATTGGCCACATCCTCCATGACAGTAGAATATCATCAGTTTTGAGCACAGTCATGGACTGAATAGAAAGCATCTTGGGACTCAGAACTATATGTTTCTTGGTGGGTAAGCATTACTCAGTGTATCTATTTTACTAGTTAGACCATGCTGTCTTTCTTTTCCTGAAAGACATTTGACAATTCCCATTCTCTGTTGTAGGTATATATTATTTTACCAACTACACTGTAAATTTCATGAAAGTAAGATATACTTTTGTTTCTGTATGCATCTCACACAGAGCCTAGCACATGGCCTGGCATATGGCAGAAACTCAGTATAGATTTGATGCATGGAGGGATGAGAAATGCAATGCTTATTTGTTCTACAGGAATTCAATGGCTCTTTCTATGTATCAAGCACGAAGTTAGGCAAAGGAGACCTAATAATGAATAAAACTAGTTCCTGGTGCTCCATGAGCTCTCAGTCTGTTTGGGAGCTTATAATGCAACAAATAACAGTAATTCTGAGAGCTTTACCATAGTGAAAATGAATTCTTCAGGCTTTATGAGTAATGGGCGGGTTCATAAAAATTTCTAAAGGCTCAAAAGACAGAGTTGAAACAGAATCTAAAGTCATCAAAAGCACAGGGAATAGTGTATACTAAGGCACCAAAAAATGAGAAGTCTAATATATAAACGTAGTTTAAGGTGGTGAGAGTGGGGGTGTGCAATAAAGATTCATAAAAGAAGGGAGTAACAAGATAGACTTGGGTTCTGCAATGCTAAGTACTTTGAACTTATCACTTGAGGGTTAATTAGCCACTGATTTTATACACAAAGAGTCTAGTAATAGAATCAAATACTTGTCTTTTGTTAGAATTCCACTGAGTTGGGGAAAGTGATCCCCAGAGATGATGAAAGAAGGAAACATCTACTGAGTGATTTCTATGTGCCAGGAAATAGAGGCATTCACAGATCTTTTGACGTTTGCCACATTTTGTCCATACAATAACTATGTAAAATAAGCATTAGCATGATCATTTATGAAAGAAAGAAAGATGTTAAAGTTGGGAATGGAAGAAAAATTTGAAATTGAGAAACTACTTAAAATTCTATGGGAGACCAAGAATGGGTCTGCGCTAGACGAGTGGTATTGAGGAGAGAAAAGTAGGAAGGGAAGCAGGCAGAGTGCATCGGAGAAGACTCCAGAAGGCATAATTAATAGAATGCCCACTTGCTGTATGTGGATATAAGGAAAAGGATAGTTAATAGTGAATTAAAATCTCTAGACTTCTAGACAGTTGAAAAGCTAGAAACTTGTGTAATCACCTTTCTCTAACTGTTTTAAAGCCTCACCCATTTTATCTAACATCATTACATTGAAATCCATACGGGTAGGTATAAATTTGGCCAAGATGCAAAACAAATTTAGAGACTTGAGTCTTCAATATATCTCCTGGGAATCAGTATCTGTGCAAGGAAAGAACAAAAGTACCCAGTTTTCCAGACAACTGCATATCTTTTAGCTCTGTTGTATTGAAAGGATCACTGTTAGTAACATGTTCAGAGGAATTTGGAAGCAAACAAGTATGCAAAGCGAAGAGCTGTATCAGATGGGAGGCACCACCCAGACTCTTGGCAAGCCAAGATTCACTTGGAAGCAATTAGTGGCTCAAGAGACTGATATCATAGAGGATCAAAGACTTCACTGGGAAGTGATTTGGGGAACAGAGGCCACCAGTGACTTCACAGAAAACCACGCAGTGATTGTGAAATTCTCAGTGCATTTTGCAATGCTATACATAGCAAAGGAACGATTTCAAATCCAGAGAAATCCTGCTGACATCCAAAAAGCCTCTTTCTTATGCTTCCAAGAACTTCCAGTATCACATATTCTCTTTCCTCTCCCAGCCCTAAATTTTGGTGGTCTGCTCTCTATTTTGGGAATTTCTCTAACAACTAACATGACAGCTGAATTTAGTCACACGCATACCCAACCTTCTGAATTACAACGGAATGGAGAACGAGTAGATGGATTATGGTTGAGAAGATAAATATAAACTTTTAAGACACCTTCCCAACCTTTCTATAGTACTTCTTAGCAAAGCGATGAAAGAGAAAATAAGGAGGGAGAGTGTGACACAGAAAGCTACAGCAGTAGGAAGGGACAAAGAGACTACAAAGAAACTTTATCTTGCAAAACTAATGAAGGCCTCTTTTATGGCTTGTGTCTAGGTGTCCCCACAAAGCCTCCTGTAGTCAGAGATTGAGCTTTTCAGAGGTGGCTGCATCTAGGTGTGTGAGGCTGGGATTAAGTATGATGCTGGGATTAAGGGTGTGTGATTAGTAAATTAGTCTACTGATTGGTTTGGCATAGTCCTGGATGTGGATAAAGGGATGAGTGTGAGTGGCACCACCCAAATGGCAGGTAGCCTGGATGGGTATAAAGGGACAGAAAGAAGGCAAGTTGGCTGCTGAGTCTTCTCTACTTCACTGCTTTACTGTCTCCTGCCTGCCATGAACTGTTTCTCTACTGTGATCCTGCTCTACAATGTCACCCTGCCTTGGAGCCAGCCAGTTATGGACTATACTTTCACAAACTCTGATCCAAAATCAACCTTTCCTCCCTTAACTTGTGGGTGTCAGATATTCTGTCTCAACAATGAGAAAAAGTAACTTGGGGCTGGGGATTTAGTTCAGTGGTTAGAGTGCTTGCCTAGCAAGCACAAGGCCCTGAGTTCAATCCCCAGCAACAAAAAAAAAAAAAAAAAAGAAGAAGAAGGAAAAGTAACTAAATCAGCCTCCTTATTAATCTCTCTTATCACAATGGTTTTTTAATAGCATTTATCAAAATTTGCAGTTATATTTTTACAATGTTACCCTTTGTAATCCTTAGCATGCTCAATAACTCCCAAAAGAAAGGTATCCAGGAGTCCAGGAGTGAGTGAGTGTGTGTGTGTGTGTGTGTATGCATGTGTGTGGGTTTATGTGTGACCATGTATACATATTAGAACAATTGCTTCTGGAGTGAGAAAACATCTTATTCTCGCCTGAAGTTTCTTCTAGGTAGACGAATGATATTTATAGTTTCCAGCTTTGAAACGCAGGGAAAGAACCAGACCAACAAGACAACAGAATGTTAACTTCTGTATAAGGATTGTAGTCTTCGAATCACATCATTAAGGATAAAAATTCAGATTTTTTAAAATTAAAAATTTTTTACAACAAACCCTAATTTCCTTTTCTACTGCCATCAGCTCCCAGCTTTCACCATCCCTGAACAAATACTCTCTCTCTCACACAGACACACACACACAGACACACACAGACACACAGACACACACACACACACACACACACACACACACAGAAAGTATACATTTCATCCCTTCTCTTCCCACTATGTTAGTTTTGTATTACTGCTGTAAAATTCATCATAAACTTAGTAGCTGAAAACAATGAAAATTGATTCTCCTACAATGCTAGAGATCAGAAATCTGACATGAATCTCACTGGACTAAAACCAAGGTGTTGATAGAGCTGAGTCTTTTCTGAGGCTTAGGAAGACTGTGTACCCCTACTTTTTCTAGCTTCTAGATGGTCTGAATCCCTTAGTTCATAGTCCCATTTCTCTTTTGTCAAAACCAGCAACGTGGCATGCTCAAATCTATCTCTGACACTGGACCTACCTTGTTTTCTTCTTTCTTTTCTAAGGACCCTTGGAAGTACATTGGTCCACCTAGATTCTCTAGAGTAGTGTGCCCATTTTTTTCAGGCCTTTATCACCACCGTGTCTATGTCTATATACCTATATATTTATATAGATAACTATATCTTGGGAATTTGGCCATGGCCATCTTTATTGTGCCTACTAGACTGAAGAATGCTGAGCCTGTTCCCAACTCCACAGCTTCACTCTGGTCAATTTCTCTGCCCAAATTTCTTCCCTGTCCATCTAGAGATCACTTCTTTTTGCCATGACCCCTTCTCTGAATCTTCTCTTACTACCCAGAATTCTTTTGGAAAACTTACTGTTTTTGTTTCTAGAACAAAAAGGTAAATATTGAATTTATTGTGGTTTTTTTTTTCCTTTTTTTTAATCAGTTATATGCTTTATGTAAGAGGCTGAGAGTTTCTCAGGGTCAGAGTTTGTATTAGTTTCTTTTCTAGAGCCAGTGGTTTGTAAGAAAGCAGACTTAATACAGGACAATTATAAGTTACAACATTCACACACAAGCCAAATGCAGGAAGACTGCTGAGTCTGTCTGTGCACTGGGGACCCAGAAGATCCAATCAAGGGCTGGGAGTGCACAGCAATGTCCCATGTACGTCCATGTTTGCACTAAAAGGCAGAAGAAATCTATACTGGAACCAGGATATGATGCTCACAGCAGAGATGAAGACCAGAGCTCCCCTAAAGTGAACAGCTGCCATCCTTGACGACAGCAAGGCCCCAAGCTCCTTCTGCAGTGAGAACAGCCGAATTTCCTTCTGGAGAACCAGCTGCAACAGAGCTTCTCCTAGGAAACAGCTGGCCACGATCCTCTGCTCCCATTATCCTTTATGTTGTGTTGGCAACAATCTTCAGGTGGATCCTCTACGCCCAGAACCCACCAACTCAGTCCAGCTAGGTCAAGTCGACTACAATAAGTCTACCACAGAGTTTGTACCTTACTCATTTATTTTTAATTGCTAGTATCCAGAACAGTAACATCAGTAAAAAGTGGTTTACCTTGTAGTGAACTGAACTCACTGATAAAAGCAGGATCTTTGGTCATTAGCAACAGGAAACTTTGTTGTTTTCCTTCCAACTCCAGTTCAACAACTATCTTCAGTTTTGTCCTGTAAGGGATTTCTCTTAGCTGGTATTGGAAGATCTGAACTCAGGATTTTAGAGGAAATCATGGGAAGATCATTTTGCACGATGCTAAGATGTAAAACTCAGGCTAATACATCTATATTACTGAAGATCAATTTTGAATCATCATAGGAAAATATTTTCCCATAATAAGAGCTGTAAATCAGTAACTGACTCTTCAATGTGCAGAATCAACATCATAGAAATCTGGATCTAACTGAAATCTTGCAGCCACCAGAGGAGTGTTGAATAAAGAAAAGGCATACAGAATATTGTCAGTAAATTGTTAAGTCTTTTGGCTTGCTGTCCACCATCCCCCAGCCTCCAGCACAGTGGCACTGGTCAGGCAATAGACGCCTACATTCCCAGGGTGGCTTGCTGGTGCTGGGAGGATGAAAAGTTATCTTTCTTCATATCAGTCATATTATTTCTTTTCTTAAGAGGCATTTTTGAATAGCAGTAACCTGAGAAATCAGGAAAGAGAAGTCTTCAGAGCAACAGAATTCTCAACATGTAGCTATTGAGAATAAAAAAAAATTGGCATAATAGTTACGGTAATAATGTCTAACATTTCCCTAATTTTTCAAATTTCCAATATTTAACTTATCCCAATTGAACTTCACACTATGTTGCAAAATGGATTTTAGAAATAACCCAGTTTTATACAGGAGAAGTTTGAAAATCAAGGAAGTTATTTGCTTCTATAAATTTTATTACACAGCAAGTGGATTGTAGCCTTGGGCCTAAGCACTGTCTCCAGTACAGACCCTAATGATTTTTAAGCAATATCATAGCAGCATAAATGTGTGACTCAGACTTCTGTGAATTCCTTCCTTCATTCAGCAATTTACATTCACTGAGCATCTATAATTTCAAGACCAAAGAATATGAAGAATATAGACTAAAGCTCCTGCATTCAAAAACTTAAAAAGTTATCAGAGAAAAGTAGCAAAGTTATATGAAACAATGTATTTGTGCTTTTGAAAACTGCATTTCCAAAATCCAAAACCACCAAGGAGGCAGGACCAGCCCAGCTTTTGTCAGACCAGGGTTCTGTACCAAACTTCTCCTTGGCTGCCTCGGGCTGTGCAGGCTCCGCCCCACAGCAAAGCTTCCCTTTGACCTCACAGCTGCATCTTCCCACCTCTTCCGTCCCTCGGTGATGCATGCTTCAGATGTAGAAACTCAACTTCCCGAGAAGTGACTGCCAGTGTACCTATTTTGCATAGAAAGAAGAAGGCCAAAATAGATAGACAATGTGTACAGAAACTCCACCTGCCACTTTTCAGAAAAAGTGAAGTACATCCAAAACACAAGAACCTAAAACTAAAAATCATGTTTATATGTTCATTGTAATGGCTATTATTTTATGTGCCTCTACTACATAGACTGCTGTAAACATAGTACATAGCTCCACATGCCAAGTACCTGCTTCAGAACCCCGTCTATGAGAAATAACAACAGTAGTAATAACAGGTAAAATGTACTGACCACTTGGTATGTGTCAGGCACTTTGCTAATACTATGATGTCTATAACCTTTAATATATGCCACAAGAATGGCAATGATATTCCATCTTAGCATATGGATTATCACTGAGCACAAGTTATGAGCCCACAGGCACACCTTTCACAATAATGATGTTCATTGGTCACTAAGCATCGGGTGAATGTAAATAAAATCACAGTGAGATACAATGTCACTCTAGTTAGAATAACAGTTATCAAAAAGATGAAACATAAATGCTGCCAAGGATGTGGAGAAAGAGGAACTCTTGCACACGATTGTGGGAATATAAATTAGAACAGCCATTATGGAAAACTATATAGAGTTTTCTAAAAAGAAAAAAAAAGAAAAGAAAAAAAAAACAGAAATAGAAATGTCATATGAT
Source organism: Hystrix cristata (assembly GCA_004026905.1). Lineage (NCBI taxonomy): Eukaryota > Metazoa > Chordata > Mammalia > Rodentia > Hystricidae > Hystrix > Hystrix cristata. The sequence continues at coordinate 26,891 of PVJO010018252.1, read as the reverse complement.
CCAGTAATTCCACTAGTGGGTATGCATCCAAAGGAATTGAAATCAGTATGTCAAAGAGACCTATGCACTCACATGTTTATTGCTGCACTATGTCCACAAACAGATAAATAGGTAAAGAAATATGTGTGTGTGTGTGTGTGTGTGTGTGTATTCATATACACAATGGAGTATTATTGAGTAAGTACAAGGAACAAAATCCTGTCATTCGCAGCAACAGGGATGGAACTGCAGTATAGTAAGTGAAATAAGTCAGGCACAGAAAGACAAATACTGCATGTTCTTAGTTATATGTGGAAACTAGAAAGTTGAAGTATAGAAGCAAACAATAGAATGGCTATCAAGGCCTGAGCCTGGGAAGGGCGTGGGTGAAGGGAAGATAGAGCAAGGATTTCGAACAACGACAGGATGGCAGTTAGATAGGATGAATAATTATTCACATTCTCCACTATAGTAGGATAAATATGGCTGACAATAATTAATTGGATTAAAAAAAAAGTCAGTAGAGAAGACTTTCAGTGATCCAAACACCATGAAATGATAAAAGTCTGAGGTTAGAGATATGTCAATTACCCTGGTCTCATAATTACACTTTGTTTACATGTATTTGTAGTGAACTGCCACACTGTGTGTCATAAACGTGTATACCTACTAGGTGTGGCTGAAAAAAATTTTAGAAAGACAAATCATGTTTGTAAACCTATTTTTGTAAGTTAGTTCTTAAAGCATCTATGAAGACATTTGAATTTAAAGATGGGGAAGCTATTGGCATTATTTGTAATTTATATTCCTTTTGCTCTACCCTAAACAAACAATCGTGATTAGGGGTTGGACAGCCATCTGTAAATGCCTTGTTCACATGGTTTCTCAGAGATTGGCTTTCTGTTGTGTTGTCCTAGAAGAAATTAGAATATGGGTCTTTTTTACTCTTTACTTTCATATGCTGGGCCAATTCATTATCTTTTGTGGTCCCAAGAAATTGGAAGGTAAGCAGTCACCACAAAACATGTGCAATGAGCATGTTCTATTTCATTTGTTCAGTTTTGTGTATCTTTCAGGTTAGACTTTATTTCAGACATTAATGTTTTGAATTTGTAGTTATGTACTGAGATTTCCCAACGTGTATCAGGATTTTTCTAATTTCGATGTCAGTTTACATTTATGCCTCATATAATTTCTTAAGATATTTTACCTTGTTTTAAAGTAGAAGAGTATAACTTTTATCTGTTCTGTGCACCTAACTTTCTAATTTTATTATGTATAGGGCTAGCTTTTGTTTTAATTTTTTAATTCCATTTTTTTTCTCAAGATAAATTATCATGAGGTAAGACCTGAAGAGTTTTCTGCTTTTCAGTTTTTTGTGAAACTATTTACTATGAAGTTTTGAAAGGGCGTATGTGTCAGGGAAGGCAGTTCGATTTCACCATGTCTTTGGCTGTTTTGGGTGGTATTCAAAAATATGGAATTTATATTCAGGAATTTCATGGCTCTTTTCTTCTCCCACACTTTGATGTGCACCTTCCCTCATCCACCCCCTTCCCATCCTCTCCCCTTCTCACCTCTCATCTTCCCTCCTCGCCTCTCTTCTTTCCTGCTGTCTTCTGCTCTCCACACTCCCTTTCCATCATTCCTACTTAGTTCCATTTGGTTCATCCTCTGCATATTTCCCCTTAGTATGGAGTGGTGTCCAGAAAAGGAACTCTGGTGAGTGAGCTTTTGGAACCTGCCTAGTGTACACAATACTTTAAGCCGTGTATTTCATAGTCACCCTCAATCAGGATGGGATACGTCTCTGTCATTTGGTCTGCACTGTTGCTGTTAACAAGTCAGTTTAGTGTTAATGTTTAATCTCTGTTGAGGGTATTTTATCTTCCCTCTTTTTTTTTTTTTAACAATTTCACTCTTTGCTAGGTTCTTGGGAGATGTGTAGTTGCCCCTTGAACATGTGGTTTTATGTCTTTCATCAGTTTTGAAATTTTTCCATTGTGCTTATATAGATTGCTTCCAATACATATTATTTCTGTTCTCTTTCTGGGTCTCCGATTATAAATATATCATATCTTTTCAACACATCTCATGTGTCCTTTATGATTTTTTTCTCATTTTTAATCTTCACCTTAACTTTTACTTTATTTTTTGTCTTTTAAGATTTTTTATGAGTTTTTGTTGTGTTTAACCTAGAAATGTCAACAGATCTAATCTTTAAGTAATTATCTCTATATTTCTCTGCATCTAAACTGTTGTTTAATTTATTTAAGGGCTTCTATATAACATAGACTGAATTTTCAATTGTAGATTTCTATTTGATTTCTTCTGTGGCTCTTAAGAAACATGCAAAAATCTTGATCTTGTTATCCATTTTCTTTCTCTCTCTCTCTTTTTTTTTGTGCTGGGGATTGAACTCAGGGCCTTGTGCTTGCAAGGCAAGCACTCTAATCACTGAAATATAGCCATGTTATCCATTTTCCAATATAGCCTTGTTATCCATTTTCTTAAGCAGTTATTTTTTTAAATCTGTTTTAATTATTTCAAACTCTATGTCATCTATGAACCTGTCAGTTTTTGGTCTTATGGATTTACATTCCCAATACTTTTATATTAAATACCAAATAACTTGTTTGTAAAAGAATAGGGGCTCTGAGAAGTCTTATTCTCCTCTAGAGAGGATTTAGTGTTTTTCTGACCGGGTGATAAACTAAGGAGAAACCTTTCATGACAATACAGGATTGGGAGGAGTTTGAGGCTATATTTCAGTTACAGTGATGGTTGATTTATTTTTAGTTTGTCCACATTGACAGGATATAATCTTTCATGGGTCTTAACTGAAAATCTGGAGTTTACAAATCTCCTTTCTGCTGAATGAAAACTGAACTACACTGCTCAGAAAATAGCTGGTTTTGTTTTTGTTTTCTTTGATAGTGTCTTAATTGTTACACTTTATTTGACATTTGACCTCAAACACCTTAGGAATTGGCTACTGCCCTGGGTAGAAGTGTTTCTTCCACGTTGCATCACAGTATTGAGAGTACCGGCCACCTTCTCTTCCACGTGGGCTCTCAGGTCAGGATAATTACAGACTGAGAAGTGCCCTTCGAGGAGAGCCTTTGTGGATTTTAACCTTTCCAGGACCGACAAAGTGACGAGAACACCAGTTTTGAATGACCTCAGACATCTCTATTTTGTGAAAACATGCTTTTATATGGTTTGACAAGAATCACAATTATGTTTTCGTAGGTCTTCCAGCATTTGTAGTGATGATTGGAAAAAAATGTAGGTCTAAAAAGAGTAATTTAATGATAGCCACAATTCCTGTTTGCTCTGATTTTTCGTAACAAACTTCTGAACTGATTTAGTTAATTTTTGCTTCCAAATAAGCTACAAGTGTGGAGGGAGCATTCGCTTGTATTTCTAAGCTCTAGACAGTGCTTTCCATGAATAGTTGTTGACAGTTTTGAGTGGAGTATCTTTGTTTGTCTGATTTTCTGTGCCCATCAAAAGTACTTTGAACAGTTAGTGTGTATCCAGTAGTACCTTATGCACTTTGGAGGTAAAAAGAAAAGTAAGCTTAGTATTTGACCTAAATAATGTATATCTTTAAGTTGGTGACTCCCATAAGTTAAGATATTAAGATCACCCAGATATACTAAAATCATTAAACAATTGAAATTATAGACCTTAAATGGATAGTGGAATTCTTTTTCTGGATATAAGTAGATGGTGACTTAGAAGATAAAAAACAAAACAAAACAGAACAAAAAAACAAATAGTTTGGCAGTGTGTTCCTGGACCACCATATGAAGAAGTGGTCTTTAACTACATATAGTCCTAGAATACAGATTGTCAAGATTGATCAGTATTATTTGTCGTGTGTGTGAGTCATGAAATTGGCATCTATTAGCATTCTCTGAAACAAGTCCATTAGTATTGCATGCAGATAAGAGGCAAGTGCTGAGTTTGGGAAAGTTTGGAACTTTTGCTAGAGATAAAATAGAACTTACAGAAACCCTGGAGCCTGGAGTTGTTGAATTTCTATGTGCCTATCTAATATTTACTGAAAATTTACCTGGCACTTATGGGAAAACTTACTATGATGCAATTTTTTGAGTTTTACATGTGTTGACTTATTTACTCTTACAGATTTATCAGTAAATTGGCATTCATTGACAAATGTCTTACTGCTCTAAATATGCTTTTCTTACCATCTGACTACTTCACAGAATTAATTCAAGACTTACATGGCATAGTATATGCAAATGCAATCTGTAATTTGGAAATTTAACATGCTAGCATTATTTGTAGCCTGCCATACTATAAAGGCTATAACTGTTGAGATAAACTACAACACAAAATGATACACACATGGTTGTGAGCTGTAGTACCAAGTGTAAGTGCTACACCAAAGGAAGTTGATGAAGGCTGATATGTTGATGAAGGAGACTCATGGAAACTGATGACTACAGCCATGAGTTAGAACATGAGAGAGCAAAACAGGAAGATTCTGGAACAAAAGCAAAGGTGATACAGTGTTTCCTGAAATGCCAAGACGTATTACTCGAATGACATAAATAGTATGTATTAAAGAAAAGCATGTGAGTATAATAGGATATAATGAATATCTATTTACACTTGAGATGTATTTTACACCTGAGTGATTTTAATCGCTGTTTTTTTCCTAAATATTACAATTATTTCTGTGCATGTTTTTGCTACCTTTCTGGTTGTGTCTTGAGGACAACAATGAGCCCTAAATTATATATATTCCATTTACATGTAGCGAAAAAATATAGTAATTAGAATAAGAGAAGTGAGTTGAAATATTTGCTACACTAAATTCTCATGAGACTATAAGTTTGTGAAATGAAGATGATGAGCCTTGAACAACAAAAGCTGTAAGACTCTGCTGGGAATAAATGAAGCTGCAGGAGCTATTGACCAAGAAGGAATATCCAAATGTGGTGCTGGTGCTATCATCCCAGTGATCCTCATCATCACCCTGTAATCATAGTCTCTGTTACACCCGGGGTGCCATTTGGCACAGTAGGCCGATTTTATCACTGCTGAATGAAGCAGTGATAAAATAAGTGGAAAAATAAAAGAGTAGAAAAGTTGAACTAGAAACACAACCAGACTCTAGATTATGCAGGATTTTGAAATCTCATCTTTAATATGTAGTTTAAGATAAAAAGGAGGTTAGAAATTCTTATTTTTGCAGCTCTGAATGTGTATAGATTTCCAAGCGTAACATGTAAATTTGCCTTGAGTGACGCTCAAGCAAAGATCATAGCCATGGGTGGGATTGGGAGAAAAATACTCTTCTTATTAAAGGAACTGTTAAATACTTTCATGCTGAAAGAAAAGTCAGTTTTTCAATGAGTGGAAACTAGCAAATGACCTGCTCTGAAGAAGACAAGGAACCCAACACCCTCAATCAAGTCAGCAGTGAAGGCTCTTCACTGAAGGGTTTCCCTGTTCAGACTGCCAGTGTCTGAATCCAAATGATGCAGGCACTTCCGGAAGTAAACTTACCACTGAAGTTCAGGATGTTATTGTAGAGGAAATGACGTCAACCAATTTCAGGAAGGTTTAAAGCTCATGATATTTCTTGTCCTTTTGGGAAATTTATGTATGTTTAAAAAATTCTTAACCATAATGAAAAAGTTTAATCCCAGAATCACATCAATTCTTTGCCTTCTCTTTATAGCTTGCTGTGTTGCTGCTACCTATACTTAAGGATCAAGTCATCAGTTTGAAGAGGGGAAAAATAGAAGTGGAAAAAATGTGTCAGATTCAAAGTCCTGCCTTGCTTTATAGCTCTGGTTCTATTGTTAAGGTTGTCTTATGAGTGAAAGGAAGGAAAACCCATAAGGCCTACTGCTTGGGTGGGTGGAGGAAGAGAGAAGAAGAAAGAATTTTAAAAATCCTCTTTGTTCAAAATGGAATCACTTGCTCAAGACAAAAGCAAAGCAAAATGAAAGAACATATGTTATTGAGATCTTAGTGTTATTTAAGACACAGTTTTCATAAAAACAGTTAGTTGGATTTTTTATATAGCTATGAGTATTTGGATTTATGTATGTGTTTTTATTGGTTTTGTAGAAGAAAATGTAGTCAAGGAATGTGCTATCATTTACAATAACAACAGTAAAGTTTTCAAGCATGATAACCATTGGATTGGAGATAGGGTAGAAAAGATGTACAACCCTCTCCAGTCTTCATCTGGCTTTTGCACTGCATTTTATCATTTTCTCTGAAGAGCAAAATTTTTTAAACTCATTTGAGCTCTTTACCCAGGTTAAAGAGTATGTATGTACAAAATGTCTTCCCTTGCTAAATACAAGGTAAGGAAATATTTATTCTCTGGTCAGCCCATTTGAATGAGTGCCATATGGAGTTGTAAGAATGATTGAATTTGGTAGAAACATTTGGTGATAAAAGCCTTGAATCCAAATTGAGTCTTAATCTGGGGAAATAATTTTGAAATATCATATAATAGGTAGGTCAGCTACATGAAAAATTAAAAGAACAAGAAAATCCATCGAGCTACTATTTTAGAATGCATCTCCATTTTTAAGAGCTAGGTTAGGTAACACTAGCACAAGACCAAACTTTGAGAAATGCTGACTTGATGGGAAAAGAATAAATGTTTCATTAATAAGCATCTGCTACTTACTTAACAAATATGGACAGATGTTTTATTACACTATTGCCATTCTTCATTATAACTTTATGAATAAGTATCATTATTTCATTTTTTTGCAGATAAGAATTAGAGATCAAGAAAGTTCCAAAGCTGAAAAGTGATGAATCAATATTTCAAATCCATGTTCTTCTATTTCTTTCCCAAAACTTTTTCCTTTTGCTCATATGGTTTTTAATTCTGACCATCAGGAAATTATTCTTCGTTGGAATAAAAGTGCAGTGCTTTCTTTTTCCTTTGGCCCATAAATTCATTTTGGGATTGAAGGGTGTCTCTACACCAGCATGCAGATGTGTCCCCATTCAATAAAAGTATGGAGAAGACAGTCTGGTGAGTCCAGCATGGTGCATGAGTATCTTCCAACAGTATCAGTAGGCCTCTCTAATTGAGTGTTTAAAGAATAATTCTTCATATTCTTTCCTGGTCTGAATATTGGATATTTATAACAAAAGAAAATTGGAATGGGGGTTGTAATAAGGCTTATGGGTAATGATTTATTTTTCTCATAAACCAATCCTAGTACTTCTTACAAGTCCATTATCTTTAGAAAGTAGAAAGTCGACATGTATTTCTTTTCCTTCATATTAGTTTTCCATTCTTTCTTGTACTCAGATGCCAAAATTAGATTTAGAGGACCATAATTATGCTATAATTACTATGATCATATTTTTCTGCCATTGAAAATTAGTACCAATTTTAATTTTCTCAAAAACTTCAACAGATGCTCTCTTTCTACAGCTCTATAAATTAACGTCAGAGAATGCAGAAATGCACAAGCCATTTTCCTCAGTTTGTGAGGTGTGTGTCAAATCCAGTTTCAGTAAAGCAAATTGTTTCTAAGAATTATCATTTTTTATTGATAATTTTATTGCAAAGGACTTAATTATTCTCTAATTACATTGCAAATTGTTGTATTTTCACTGTTCCGAAAGGAATTTGTTATCTCTGCAAAAAAAATACCCAACTTCAATTTATAAACGAGGCATTGAAAACTAGAGACGAGCAGTAACATTTTCAAGGGCACTCAGCAAGCCAGAAAGAGTCAGTTAGATATTTTGTATCTCTAAATTCTTTTCATTATGTCCTAACAGTAGATTTAAGTCTTGTGACCTAAGACTGGAATTTTAATTCAAGTTGACCATCTTGTCCAAGTTGCTTTTGAACAAGAGAAGGCTAGACAAGATGATGGAAAGAGACTGAAGCTCACAAATCTCACAACAAAAGCAAAGAACATAGTGTCTCAATAAGGCCTTAGAAGATAAGACATGATTGTTTACATGAAATTCAAATTGCTACAACTATCTTTCCTAGGTGGTTGTTGGCTAAAAGCTGAGAGGAAAAAGGCTATAACAATCATTCACTTATTTAACAAAAATGCACTGAGAACCTTTTGTGTCTAGTTCTACAGAATACAAAATAGAAAACACCATTTCTCCTTTGCTGCCACTACTCAAGGAAAAGAGCACACATTCCAGTGGCAAATTGAAAAGTTAATTACAAGGTTTATTTTTAACACTCTTTAATTTTGTTACAAGACAACTGTTTATATCTCTCCTGCTTATCACTTTTGTAAAAAAATATTTTAATTTATTTATTGTCTAATGTGTCCTCCAGTTAAGAAAGAGAAATCAGGTAAAGTTCCTATCTTCAGAACTTTTTCAATCAAGTAGACAAAATAAGTATATAAGCAAAATTTAAGTGGCAGAATGGATACTCACCTCTAGCACTAATGTATTAAGTAGTTAAGATGAAGATGACATTTGTATTGATTGATTAAGACTTGGTAAATTTGGCAAGTTGCATGTGAGCCGAGGATTCCACATATCAGAGGCTGTGCTTTGAGGTCTGAAAGTCAAAATTTTTCAGGGTAATCATACATGAAGAGGGCAGTAATAAAACTTTCAGTTTACAAGGATTTATTGGAGCTATATGTGTAGAACTGTAATTGACAGGCTGGAGATTTTGAAAGCAATATGGCCACTTAAATGTCAAAGCAAAGCCATTTATTAAAGATAGCATTCAAAAAATGACCAAAATAGCTAAACATCAGATGGAAAGTCAATCTACTTAATGGATAGGTTTCACTTCCTTAAAAAGTTCTATTACTGTCCAAAAATTACGTAGCAATTTTTCACTATCATTGTGTGTATGAGAGAGAGAGAGAACGAGAGCAAGAGCGAGAGAAAGAGAGAAAGAGAGAAAGAAGAGTCAGAGAGGCAGGAATCAACTCCAGAGGCAGGGATCAGCTCTTTGGGTATGGTTTCATGGGTTAACCATGTAGAGGGAGCAACAGGAATCTGAATTCTGTATGCAGACAGCAGCATTTTCAAGGGCTAGAAGAGGGCTGAGGATTGAAAGCCTTTATCCTGAACTTTACCTCCTCTCTCTATGCCTCCTTGGTATCAAATCTTTCCGGAGAGTCTTAGAAAGGTCCCTCTGTTGCCGCTGAGTATGCAAGAGTGAGACTGAAATGGTAAAGGCCTGTGTTTCCATATCAACCAGCTCCTTTCTCATTACTGATCTTCCCGAGATTCAAGCACATTCCAGACCGCACAGAACCTTAACCATTGCTAATCTGCCTGTGGATAATTACGACTGGTATCACTTGCATGTTAGCATTCGCTGGGAACAAGGAACAAGATCTCACTCACTTCAGCTGTTCCAGCTCACTGTTAAGTCTCTAGTATATACACAATACATTTCCAGGTCATGTATACAAAGATACCTCTTGGTTAATGATGAGAAAATAATCTTTAAAGAACATAATTAAAGTTAGATTAAATGTACAGGACTCATAAACATTCAATCTCAAAGTCTTGTGCTCAACTACATTTATCAAAGATAGAGTTGCTATGTTAAATCCCTTTTCCAGTAAGACAATATGTGATGGTTCTGGTTTGTCCATATCAGACAGCTTTTAAAAATACTAAGTTCAGTAGACAATATTTGTTCAAAATAAAGTTCAAATCTTAAACTGACAAATCTTACTAAAATCATAGAGATTATCCAACTGCATTTACAAAATTGATTAAATTCAGTTAAACGCATTAACAAGTACTTGACCTTCATTATGTTTCACTGACTTACTGGATGAATTACAAAATTTAGTGCTACCATTTATAAGGTTCAACTCTCTGACCATCCACAAAAATGTACATTATAAAATGTAAATCTCAAAACGGCCTTATGGGAGTGAAATAATATACTGTGTATGTAATAGAAGGTTCTTTATAAATGCTAGCTCACATTATCATTTAAACATCTTAGATGCCCTTCCTTCAAGAGGTATGTACAACTTGCTAAAAATACATGGTGTAGTTTCAACCACTCCCACAAGCAAACATACCACCAATTTTACAATCTTATAGCTACATAAGCAAAGCAATATGGGCATGAACCAGTCACATTAATACAGGAAGCATAACATTGTCACCTAGGGCAGGGAGAGATCCAGGGCTCCTCTGATATAACAAGGTCAGGATTGTTCACTCATCTGAAATAAGGTCAAAATAATAATCATATAAGTAGTGTAGTAATTCTTAAATAGAGTTTTGCAAAATGTGAATGACCTTACTTAGAGTAAGATTCTTTTTTACTTGATTTTAGATGCAGGACTAGTACTTATCCTAATTTCTTCCCTAGTGAGGCCATGAGGCCCAGTTACCAGAGAAGGTGGTCCTATTTCTCAACTGAAACTGACCACAGAGGTCCATCACTCTGCAGTGGAGAAGAAAACATCTGCAGTGTAGTACTTGTTATTTGGAATTAAGGAGCACTGACACCTTGTAAGGTGGAAGGGGATTAAGTAGAAAGTGCAGTGTGAGGTATGGAGGGCATCTAGATATCAACAGATGCCTTGCCTTTGTGCCAAAAGAGAGTAAGAATGTAGATCAGGGAACTGTATTTTCTTCCTGTATATCTCCTGATTTCTATCATCACAAACATCACACACCTATGTACATATAGAATAAGACATATTTTCCATAACTTTGAAGAGATTGCCTGAATACTTGAGAAAAGAATTATCAAAGCCATCTCCAAATTCATGAGTGTACTGGTGATTTCTGTAGCAAAACACATGTATTCCTCTCTTCCAAGATTATTTCTTGTTCCTCTGCTGTTGACTCCTAGTAAATAAGATTTCTCAACTTCCAGACCACAGCTCCACGGAGGAAAACAAGATAAGTGAGAGAGAGACACTGAGAGACATAAACAAAAGTAGGGGACCTGATCTTGAAGTAAGGACAGATGATTCCACAACAATCTGGGTAAGTCATCTTGTGGAAAGCACAGCAGAAGTACAATATATATCAACAGTTCTTATCTTTAGATGCTTTAAAACTATATTCCCATCAGATGAAGACATTGAGCCTCTGAGAAGTTTCATAATTCTTGGAATGCAAATGATGCCGAGGGAAAGATCTGACATTCCAAACGATATTCTCAGAACTCAAATTTGTTCTGAGATTAGACTATGTTGGGTTATTTGTAACTGTTACCATTCACTGCATGCTTAGTATGTTCCTGTTCCACATTACACAAATAATTCTTATGAAGACAATATTTCTAGATAAGGAAAAGGTAATAAGAAAATTCAAACAGTTGATAAGTACATTTAAGATTAAAGTTCAAGTGTGACTAAACAAAACTGTGTGCTCTGCACTGAATATAATGTACCATAATTCTTTTGGATTCAATCAAATGCCTTCTTATTAACAGGGTTCTTTGGGGCCTCTGCTAGACCAGAGAGACAAGATTCACTTACCTGTCTTCTGATTACTTAGTGATACCGTAACTTTGTGTGCTTCTTGTTCCCATAGGTTTTTTTTTTTTTTACTTATTTATTTATTTATTTATTTATTTTTATTTTAAACCAAGATCGTGTATTGGTACATTCTACATACATTGGTCACATTCATTACATTTATTCTGTACCTATACATGGTGCATCTTGGTTCTCCCCCTCTCCCCCACCCCTCCCCTCTCCTCCCTCCCTCCCTATTTATATCAGGTTCATTCACCATTTTCCATATTTTCCCTTTCCCCTCTCTTTCCCCTGTTGCCTTTCTGCTTTTCCCCTTCTTTCTAGTACTCCCCATAGGTTTTTTATATACTGTACTGATATTGTCTATTTCTATATGTGTACCCCTAACCAGAATATGTGTTGGGGTTTATTTGGGGATTAACCCTGAGCCATTGTTCATTTCCAAGAACCAGCAGGTTGCCTGGTACAGAGCAGGAACTCGGGGAGCATTTTGAAAGTCTGTTCTAATGACAAGGTCTTCTGCAGGCAAGTCCTGAACTTGAATGCTGTGCCGAAGTTCTGCTTCCAGCTCTGAGGCTTTGAAATGGACCTGGGAAGCAATAAATGAACCAGATGAGGGTATCTGACATTGTCTGCAGCTCTCAGACATTTGATAACTGCTTGTATCACCACAGTATTTTCCCGATTCCTTTCAGAGAAGACATTTAAAATTGTTCCCTAAAAATATCACGGACCAGGGATCTCTCCAGTCTCCTCACAATAGATTTGCTAATGGCAGGGATGAGCACCCTGCCCAGGGTTAGATGACAAGGACAGTCTGACCCAGAGACAAAGCCATAAATGGTCCTTCCTTTAATAGTAACCCTTCAGCCTTCTTTTTCCAATGATGGCCAAGGATTACAATTGCCTAATAATGATGCCAGGGTTTTTTTTGTTGTCTTTTTCTATTTTTCTATAGTCACAGAGAAAATGGGGAGAAAGAAAAGTAAGTGGTTCCACATTCCTTGCAAAATTTCTTGGTATTAAATGTTGTACCAGATGCACTGCATGGGTTGGCACATTGAGTTGTACAACACACTTTGTGGTAGGTTAGAAAAATTGTACCTAGTGTCTATATCTAGTGACAAAGTATGTTTGCAGCATAAGTGAATTAGGTGCATTCCAGCCCATGTTAGTCAGTGGTATATAGAAAAAAAGAACATGAAATAAAAGCTTACTGGAGGCAATGTATCTTAGTTACTTTTCTCATTGCTGGGACAAAATACCTAACACCCAAAGTTAAGGGAGGAAAGGTCTATTTAGCTTACAGTTTATAGAGGTTTCAGTCCATCATCAGCCAGCTCCAAGGCAGGGTAGCATGGCAGATGGGCACTGCAGAGGAGAAACCTCTCACAGTAGGCAGAAGGTAGCAAGATAAACAAGGGACCTTAGTGACTTCCTTCTGCCCCCTTTTATACTCTAGACTGCCAGGATTAGGGCTGTGCCAAACCAATCAGTGGGCTGATATAGTAATCCCATACCCTTGATCCCAGCATCGCACACTCTAGATTCAACCACCTTTGAAAATCCCCACCTATGACTGCACATGACTTTGGGGAAACATCCAAACACAAACCATAACATTTTGCCCTTGTCCACCCACAAAGACTCATGCACATCCCTTTGGGCAAAAGGCATTTAGTCCATCTCTAAGAGTTGCCAAAGTCTGAACAGTCTCAGCACTGATGAAAAGTCCATGTTCCAATTCTCCTCTGAGATTTAAGGCAAACTCTTCGTTGTGAGTCCCTGTACAAATGAAGAGAAAGTTAAACATTTCCAAGCAACAATGGTACAACATAAACATTACCATTTCAAAAGGTACAAATAGGGGGATACAAAGCAAGTCCAACATCCAGCAGGGCAAACATTAAGTGGTGTAGTTCGAAGTGCAACTTCTGAAGCAATCTGTGCTAAGATGCAAACACCACAGGACTTGGATGGCTCCACCTCTACGGCACTTCCAGTGGTGGTAGCTCCCATGGCTTCTCCCTTGGGCCGGCTTTGCTCCCTTCTTGCAGTTTTCCTCAGACGATTCACATTCCTGACTTCTCCAAAATTCTAGGATCTCCACTGCACCTTCGGCTTCACACTCAACAGCTTTACACACCACCCTCTCAGGGGTACACTGCCCAGGCCTTCCTCTGAAATCTGGGTGGAAGCCTTCCTGACCCCACAACTCTAGTATTCTGCATGCACCTAAAACCAAGGCCACTTGGATAATGCCAGGGTCTGGTGCTCACTGGAGCAGAAGCCAGGCTCCCTTCTCTCTTCTCTGTAGGAGTTGAGTGTCTGAATCACTTCAGCATTCTGAACCCAATCCCAAGGAACAACTTCTCTAGGCCTCTGCTATTCTGAGACATGGTGCTCTGGGGCTGTCTTCTCAAAGCAGTCTTTCACTTCTGCAATTTTGTGACTGCAAAGGCTGGAGTCCTGCTGGTTCTTGTCATGTCCTCAGGCCATCTTTTCTGTTTTCTTCTGAAATATTTGGCTTTTTCTTGCTGGTCTTTTCAACAACCAATTTTTCCCCTCTTCCATCTTTGTAGGACACAACTTTACTGGTGCTTCCTTTTCTGGCCAAACTCACAATATTTTAAATCATTCTGCTGGGCTCTTTGCTCTCAATTCTCAACATAGATCTGGCTAAAAAACTCCCAACAGTAGCCAGGCCATCACCTCAACATTAGATTGCCTTGAAATTTCTTCTGCAAGATTAGTTAGTCTGCTACCCTTAATCTCAGTCTCAGGCAAAGTCTTTGGATGTGAGCAAAATGCAGAAAAACTTTCTGCCAAGCCGTAACACACATCATCTGCAATCCAACAGCCAATGGGATCCTCCTCAGCAGAAACCTTCCGATCCTGGTCTGTAAATCGTAACTTTTCTCTCAGCATTCTGGTCTTCTGACCTCTGACCAGAATATCCCATTAAAGCACTGACTAAGACTTTCCAGGGCTGCTCTTTCAGCTGACATCTCCAAACCTTTCCTATGCTTCCTCTTTCTACAAGCCAGCTCCAAAGGTTCCTAAACCAAATGGTCAGGTATAGGCATAGCAATGATCCCATTTCTCTGGTACCCAATTTTGTTTTAGTTACTTTTCTTGTTGCCTAGACAAAATACCTGGCACCCAAAGTTAAGGGAGGAAAGGTCTATTTAGCTTACAGTTTGTAGAGGCTTCAGTCCATAATCAGCTGGTTCCAAGGCAGGGTAGCATGGCAGAGAGGAACTGCGGAGGAGAAAAGGCTCACAGCAGGCAGAAGGCAGAAAGGTAAGCAAGGGACCTTAGCAACTTCCCTTTGCCCCTTTTATACTCTATCTAGGCCGCCAGATTAGGGTGGTGCTAAAGCAATCACTGGACTGATTTAGTAATCCCACACCCTTGATCCGAGCATCACACACTCTAGATTCAACCGTCTCTGAAAAAGCCCCATCTATGATTGCATGTGGATTTGTGGGGACATCTGAACACAGACCATAACACTACGATTTGGAGAAAACAGCGTGGAACAATGAAGGAAAGAAGGAAAAGGGTATGGAAGGAAGAAAAAAAATTCAAGGGACATACAAGTGACCAAGCTAGCCACTGCTTTGTAAGAAGTACTGCCGATTCTTTGTTCTTACCAGAAATGTTGTAAGGAACACTATGAAATGCTTCCAAAGAGTCTGTTCAAAACACTATGTTTCAGAGTAGACAGTCATTACTGTGTGGCTGAAAGAAGAATAATATATCTTTCTGATACTTTCCTGTCATGTGTGTCCCATGGCTGAAGTCATCTCACTGGGCATTAACCACACTTCTCAGTTGGTCCTGTCAGGTGAGATCCTTTGAGCAAATGTGCAGGCACAATACACCTTTTATAATCACAGCTGTGCATGGAGCTCCTCAGTTTGCAGCACCAGCAATTTGGATCCATGACGCTTATTAGGTAAATTCAGTCAGAAAGCAAGATCTGTGTCCCTAGCTAAAACAAAGAATGTAAGATAGGAGGGTAAGGCGCCATTGCATGAACTCAGGGTGGTGGATAAAATGAGCCCAATTTGCCATCCTAAATGGGGTTTTTCCTGCATAGGTTCCATACACTTTCTCAAACCCAATACTCCACTGCTTTTGGTTAATCTTTCTTCTTTTCCTTGTCATGGACTATAGACACTAAGATCAAATTTCTCTCCCTTTAGCAGCTGCTATTACATGTTCTAATCTACTGGAAGTTAGGAAACTTCTCTCTATGTTGTGTCTTGCAGAATAATGAAGTTCTGCCTCTCCAGATTTCCTTTCCTACCTCATCATTCACCTTCTTGCAGCTCTCAGTGACAAGCCTTTAAGTCAAGATTGGCTAGCAGGTATTCTCATTTACATTTGCTCAGACCACTAGTGACAGCCAAGAATACTGCAGAAGTACTAAGAAGTCAGATTCTGTAAAAACTCTGTGGCCACTGATTTGGAGCTTCCTCCCTTTGTTAGGAAGGACAGTAGTGATAGCACATGGAACAGGCCTTTTCTTTTTTAAAAATCCTCATTACAGATTGATTATACTTTTATCTCTTACCATTTATGGAAATCCAGTTAGACGAAACTTTTTACGAGTTAAAAATATTAGGAAATGATAACATTTATAAGGTCTTTAACTGCTGACACATGGATTCTTGTTCATGGTCCTTATAATTTTTAGTGCATAGGAGGCCCAGTAGATTTATAATTACATGTTTTGGAAAGGACATGTGACAGTCCTCCTACATGATATCTTCCTTTTAATGGAATGTTTCACAAAAGTCTTGACCACATTTACCTCCAATAGAACCCCCCGTCATCTTCGAAAATAAAATAAAATTGCAGTAGTAATAATCTTCTGTCTCAACTGAGTAATTTGTAACTTGAAGACATCCATTGAGAGAGATCCCTAGATAGTAAAGATTTGATGTATAGCCTCATAGTCCTTGACCAAAATAGATTGGGAAATAGTGATACAGTCAAGCTGAATATCAGATGTGCAAATTAGTGACTTTGAAACGAGACAGAATTCTGGATATATTTTGAAGAACCAGCCCATAGAATTTACTGCTGGATTTAAAGTAGAAGTTCCATAATTAAATTTTAAAGTGCCTGAAGAGTTAAAAGACTACAAGGTTTCACTCAGAAAACATTGTAGTTAACCTTCTGCATCAGTATATACAGATGTTCCCTGGCCCACACACAAAAATTTGGAAAAGAAGCTAATCTCAAGACCCCTAAAGCAATTATCACTGGTAAAATTATGTTCTCAGAACACAATATTTACCCTTGCCAAAAAAACAGCAAAAACACAGTGATGTGTGAGCGGAAGAGAAAATTTTGGTATGAATGCCAGTCATTTGATGCCAGAATTCTTGAATTCATGCCTCATGAATTTAATCTCAATTGGGAGCAATCTCAGAGCCCATTTTGGCACAATGCACCCACCTATTTTAACTGACTTTTTTTTTTTTTTTTTTTTTTTTTGGTGGTGCTGGGGATCGAACTCAGGCCCTTGTGCTTGCAAGGCAAGCACTCTAATCACTGAGCTAAATCCCCAGCCCCACCCACCTATTTTAGAAGAAAATCCACCTGTATATAATTTCTTTCTAGGAAATATGTCGGTGTTCACCTGGATCCCTCCCTCAAGGTCAATAACCAAGTCTCTGCACGCTGAAGACTGGCAGCTGAATCTTCATGGTGGGTCTTTCTTGGCCACAGGATGTACTGGACCATGACTGACTCATACAAGGATACAAAGTCCTTGTCTTGTGCTGCAATTCACAGGGTTGAATTGCAATCATATTCTGGGTCAGTTTTTTTCTTCTGCTCCCTGTGCCTTCCATACTTCCCTGTATATGTATCTGCTGAAATGCTTTCCTGCATGCGTTACCTGTATTGAAGATTTTTTTTTCAGGGAAAATGACTTAAAACACTCTTAATTTCAATTTTATATTCAAAATTTGTATTTTTCACTTTAAGTTCCTAACAGTGCAAAACACCACCAACATCCACTTCTGAACAGAAAATTGAAGTTTTGTGCTTCAGCAACTATTTTTATGATCATTTGGGATTTTTGGCTTTCTATACACTGTGTCAATCAGGAGTAAATCTATTCAAGTTGAGAAAATATTCTAGAAAATGTTGATTATCTTCTCTTCCCATTGCATCTACCTATATTTCTTTTCAAATTTTATTTGGATGTATTTTCACTATCTTAGGTACAACTCCCATGACTTTAAT
This sequence comes from Hystrix cristata, assembly GCA_004026905.1. Classification (NCBI taxonomy): domain Eukaryota; kingdom Metazoa; phylum Chordata; class Mammalia; order Rodentia; family Hystricidae; genus Hystrix; species Hystrix cristata. Next base: position 9,165 of record PVJO010018252.1, on the reverse strand, counting down.
GTCTTTGCTTATATTTCATACTTCTTTGGGTTTTATTTGATTTTTTGGTGCATTGCCCTTACTGTAGCTCTCTTTTTGCCAACATATTTGTAGCCATGCATATTTCACAGATCTAATTTTAAATTAAGTCAAACATTTGGCAATCGAATAGTTAGTGTTCAAGAACTAATTCCCCCCTCTACTTTATGGATACGCTACCATCTTGAATCTCTTTACTTTGCTAATCTATTGTTACTATGATTTTAATTTCTCTTTCTCCCTCAATTATGTCTGTCTTTTCCAAGGTCAGTTTCATGTAGGTCCTTGATTCTCATTTTGTGGCTTTTCTTTAGTACTCTTGGTGAAACTGGCCTGTTTGTTCCCTTTTATAAGTATAATTATCTGGAATGCAATTTTTGCAGTTGCGAAGCTCTGTTCAAAACTTCCTTCTCTGAAAGGTCTGATGTGAAACTCAAAATGGGTTAAGTTTTCAACAGAATGTTTAATTTTTGGAGAAGCAGTCAAGTAAGAAACTAAGGAAACATTAGGATTATTTGCATGATACGCTTTCCTCTGTGCACTGAGCACTTACATGAAATTCTCTTCTGAACGGAAATGTTTTTGTACGTTTTCTACCTATCTTTGTCATTTGTACAGTTTCAGGCTTGTTATAATTTTCCCTGCTCCTCTCTCAGGTACACATTCTGGGAGTCACAAATTTTCATTTTCTGTAGAAATACTTTCCCTAGAATCGTTATTCTAGAAAAGCAATCTTCCTGTACTGGACATATTAAATGGCGTTAGGAAACCAGTATATCCAGATGCTCTAGATAAAATTCTTTCATTAACTACACTGATAACTGTCTGACCTTCCCTACTATTTTTTTTTCTGGACAAATCTAGTCTATGCTAGAAGAAAAACTAATCTGTATTTTAGGTGTTTTGTGTTGATTTTATGGTTTAAATCTAAAATGTCTCCCAAAGTCTCATGTGTCAGAGGTGGAGCTTTCAGAAGGTCATTGGATCTATGATCCAATACTCCTATACTCCTCAGTGGATTAGTACATTGATGATTTCATAGCTGAATATTCTATCAGTGGGTAGGGCCTGGTCGGAAGAGGTGGGTCTCCGGGTATATAACCTCAAAGAGTGTATTCTCATCCCTGGTGCCTCTCCCTCTCTCTCTCTCAGACTTCAATGGGTTAAATAGCTTTTCTCCTTCAGGTCCTTCTGCCGTATTATTTCTACCTTGGCTCTGGTCAACTGTGGACTAAACCCTCCAAAACCATGAACCCAATTAACCTCTTTTTAAGTTGTGGCATTGGGTATTTTTGTCCCAGCAATGAAAAAAAAAGGAGTAATGTAGTCCTATTATCTTTGCTCTGGCTTCTTAAATTTTAATCGCTTATTAAATTTCTCAGGTCAAAGCCTTAATTTTTCTTTCCTAATATTCATTTAAGAAAACAGAATACACATATATATTTTTTTCTCATAAGAGAAACCATGTGATATTTGAGCTTGTGTGTCTCACTTATTTCCCTTAACATTATGGAAGAAAAGATCAATAAGAAATAAGGAGAAGTTCAAATGCTTCCCCAAATTACAGATTCCATTGTTTTAAAAACATTTCAATATATATTGTAATTGGTTTCATTTATACTATTAGTTTACCTTAGTTTGTTGAAATTAAGTTTTGTGCTATTGTCTGTTTATTTTATGTAAGAATCTTTTAGGTTTATGTATTATACCGTGAGCAATTATTTTCAAGACAATGAGACAGTGCAAGAACTACTGTTATTATGCTATTATTTGATCATGAAATTTTGTTTTATTTTTTCATACAATAAAAAAATTAATTAAAAAAAAAGAAAATGGAATGGTCCTGTATTTTTCTCTTACCTGTCCTACGTACAATGAAACAGTGGGCATTATATAAAAAGTAAACATAAGAAGATTTCAACTTGCTAGCAACTTTGGGTCCTGGAGAATGACAAAGCAGTAAGTTCTCCTGGCTTTCTTTTTGCCTCATAGATATTGTGCCTGGAAATAAAGAAGTTGTCACACTAAAACAGCAGTGAATGCAGATCATTTTAAGAAAGAGATCCTCAAAAGCCATCTCTCTGTAGTCAAAGGATAAGGGGAAAGTGCTGTATAAAATAACTATTCTATGCAAGCCAAGCAGTATGGAAAACCTGGCCTTATGTGAACTCTTGCCAGCAAAAGAGAACTTAGAAAATAGACTCAGCAAAACCAAGTGTTCAGCTGAGTCTGTGTCCTTTTTTTGGGGGGGTGGCGGGGATTGAACTCAGGGCCTTGCGATAGCTAGGCAAGTACTGTACCACTGAGATAAATTCCCATCCCTGAGTGCTTGTTTGTTAAATTTAAGAACAAAAGAAAAGTATCTACCCTCATCACTTCCAGAAAGCTCACTGTATCACTGGCATGTTTGGCAGCTGGTGGCATTTTAGGAATTGATTGGGTTCTAATGTCATCTTGGTTTAATCTACTGATGTGATCACAATTTGTTGACATTCTCAGGAGGTGATAGAAACAGGATTGGGGGTAATTGAAGGGAATGGGACATCGGGCATGACCTTGGGACCTATATCAGGCCCCAACCCCTTCTTCTTCTTTTTCCCTCTCTCCCTTTGCTTCCTGGCTCCTACAAGGTAAGTAGCTGTGCTCTACTACACCCTTCTGTTGTGACATTCTGCCTTGTCTGAGGTACACAGCAACAGAAGCAAGTAGATGTTGCACTGAATCCTCTGGAAACCTGAGCCCAAACAAACCTTTGTTCTCTAAATTCACTTTCTCAGGTATTATGCCACAGTGAAACAAAATTAATTAACACATCTTCTCAATATGCAAGAAAAATAAGTATGCATACCAAACAAATCTGTAATTTTTGAAAAAGACAAGGTTGTTAATGTAGAAGACCTAAGAGACTGTATAAAAAAAGCAAACAAAGTTTATTAGAACTAATCAGTGAGTGAGTTCAGAAATATATTAGTATACAAGATAAAAATGCAGAAATCAGTTGTGTTTCTATATACTAGTGCTAGGATTTGGATAAGTGTTCCCCAATAGGTCTAAGCGTTAAAGGCTTAGTCCTAGTCTACAGTGCTTTGGGAAAGTGGTAGAGTGTATATGAAATGTGGCTTAGTGAGAGTATAGGTCAGCACAGATGCAGGTCATGGAAGGCATGTGTTCAAAGGGAACCGTGATTCTCTGGTCCCTTTCTCTTGCTCACTTTTAGTTCCCATTTATGGACTGAGAGTTTTGTTCCGGCAAAACTGTAGCCATGCTGTGCTACCTGCCATAGGCCCAAAAGCAAGAAGGCCAACCACTCAGGGTCTAAACCCTTCTTACGTTATAAGTTAACTTACTTTATAAGTTGACTATCTCAGGAATTTCTTACAGTGATGGAAAGTAGACTAAAACAACTAATAATGGACATATGGACACAAATTCAAAATGCAGTACCCTTTAGAATTACTAAAAATTAAATAGTTTGGTATAAATCTAACAAAATACATTTAGTTCTTTAGCGTTAAAATACAAAACATGGACAAAAGAAACGAAAAAAATAATCCAAATAATTAGACAACTATACTGTGTTCTGACCTACAAGACTCAAACATTAAAGAGCTAAGCTAATCTCCCCCAAATTCATAGTCATGTTTCAGGGAATTCCCATCAAAATCCCACTGTTTTCATAGATATAGGCAATAGCACCCAATAATTTACACCAAAAGGCAAGTGAAGCAGAATAGCAAATATGAGTTATATCTAAATGTCCCCCAAAGCCTCCTGTACTCGTAGATAGAGATTTTGGGAGGTGACTGAACCATGAGTGTGAGATGTTCATAGATGAATTAGTCCACTTAAGAGTTCATACTTAAATGTGATGTTGGAAGGTGAAGCCTGATTGAAGGAGGTGGGTCACTGAGGGTGTGACCTGGAAGGATATACCTCCCTCCCGCCCCCTCCTCTCTTGATTTGTCTCTGCTTCCTCTTTGCCATGCCATGAGCAACCCTCTTCTGCCATGTCCCTCTGTCACTTTGCCTTGGAATGAGCCAACTACGGACTGAAACATGTATAAACTGTGAGCCAAAACAAACCTTTCTTCCTTTACATTATGGGTGTTGGGTATTTATTGTGTCTCAGCAATGACAACATAACTAATACAATAGCTAAAAACAGTCTTTAAAAAAGAATAAAGTGGAAAGACTCATTCAGCTATAACATGACAATGGCAGAAAGAGAGAGACATAGATTTAGGGATTAGAATAGAGAGCCCAGAAATAGAGCAATGCAAAATTGTGTGACAATTTAGTACAAGAAAGATCCATTTCAACAAATTGTAGGAGAAATGGGAGTTCCACAGGCAAAAACTGAGACCCTACCTATGTAGAAAATTTATAGAAATTTAATTCAAAGTAAAGCACACTTAAAATGTAAAATATGGCTATAACGCTTCTAGAAGAAAATGTAGGAGAAAAATTGTCATAATGTAGTACCAGGCAAGGAGTTCTTAGATTTGACATCATAAGAAATATTCATTTAAAAAAAAAAAAGGAATCAATGGGATTTCAACAAAAGGTAGATTGTCTTTTGGAAAATATTCTATTAAGCATCTATTCATTTCATTTGCCCTTTTTTGATCGGGTCATTTACTTTGAGGGGTCTGATTTTTGTTGAGTTCTTTATATATTCTATATATTAGTCCTCTGTCTGGCCATCCTCAAGAAATCAAACAGTAACAAATGCTAGCAAAGCTGTGGGGAAAAACAAAACCACTACGTCATTGATGGGAATGTACACTAGCACAGCCAGTATGGAAATCAGTATGCAGATGCCTTGAAAAACTAAAATTAGAATTTCCCTTTGACCCAGGTGTTTCCCATCTACTTATCTTCTGGAAAGAGTTAAAGACATCAGTGATACATGCCTAGCCATGTTTATAGCAGCATAATTCATAACAACTAAATCTTGAAAACTGTCTATATGTCCATCAACAGATGAATGGATTAAAGAAAATGTGGTATTTATGCACTATGAAGTACTATTCTGTCACAGAAAAAAATGAAACTCAGTCATTTGTAGGAAAATGGATGTGCTTTGAAACCATAACTTTAAATGGAATAAACCAGACACATAATCTTAAACATCAGATGGTTTCTCTTATATGAGACACCAAAAATATAAATAAAGAGGAAAAATAAAAGAGAGATAATAGGAAGAAGGGGGTTAGAACTTTGTCAAATAGGAAGGGGATTAAAACATGAGGCAGGGAGGTGAGGGAGATGGTGATGGAAAAAGGAATTATGATGTGTTATGTACATGTACCAATTCCTCACAAGGAATATAAATATTGTGTACTGCAAACATGTACTAAAAAAGATCCCATTAGAGAATTACTATAAAATGGGAGACACAGACACAATCTGTTTTTGATAATATGTACCACATATATATGTATGTATATATATACATACATTCGCAAGCAGTAAAAAACCAACAATCCTGTTAGAAAGAAAAAATATGTGAGGAAGTATTTCACCAGAACACATATGCAAATAACAAATAAACACATGAAAATTTATTCAGCATAATTAACCACTAAGGAAATGCATCAAAGTGGCTGAAAACACCAAAAGCAACAATGCCAAGTGCTAGAACACATGCAGAGAAGTTGGATTGCTCAAAGATTCCTAATGTGCGGTGAGAATGTAAAATGGTATAGCCAACCGGGAAACAATTTGGCATTCTGTTTTTTGAAAACACAAATATTCAAATTTTATAATACCCAGGAATTGTATTCCTGAGCGTTTATATCAGAGAAATAATTACTTTGTTCACATAGAAACCTATTTACAAGTATTTACATCACGCTTATCCAGAATAATCAAAAACTGCAAGCAACTCCTATGTCCCTTGATGTATGAATGATTAAAGTATTGCCCCAAAGGACTACTGGGCACACCCCACTGATACCATGGGGAACTGCACTTTTGTTCAATAGAGACTGTTCACTTAATCCCAATGAGTTAAGAAAACAACAGGCGAAAGGTACAAGGACTTGGTTTGTTCCATTCCTGATATTTTCATGGGGAATAACATTCTTTGCATGCACTCCTGAAAATGTTCTGGCTATCCTTTTACTCTTCTTCTCCTTATGTGGAGTGACTGATCTGATTGAAAAGTTTAGGAAGAGTTCTTGGACATTCTGAACCCAGGAAGGGGAACTCTTCTTCCTTTGGTGTCCACAGAAGGCATATTGTAGCATTCTTCACCCTCTTTGGTAGGGCAGGAAGGGAAGGTTTCTCCCGTCCTTGTTCCTAGGACTTGCTAACAAGTTTGCCTAATTCCACATTAGCCAGCCTGTTAGCCTTCCGTTCTGCATTTTAGCTTTGATCAATAACAAAGGCGTTTTTAAAACTGTATCTGCCATTCAGTTGGTGTGCTTCTCGATGGCCTTAGAATACAGATAATGAAAAGGGATGCTGCATATTGGGAATTACTTAGACCCTTAATAAGTAAAATAGGTCTGAAATACTGTGTCAATTTGCTAGGAATGTCGTAACAAAACATTGTGAGCTGGGAAGGGTGGATTAGTCAACAGAAATGTACTTTTCTCATACTTCTGAAGGTTAGGCACCTAAGATCACAGTATTGACAGGTTTGATTTCTTCTCTCCTCCATTTGTAGCAAGTCATCTTCTCAGTCTGTTCTCAGACAGTCTTTACTCTGTGCACATACACCCCTGCTGGCCTTTCCTCTCGTAAAGATATCAGTGGTATCAAGGTAGGACCCCGCCCTTATGAACTCATTAAACTTCATTACATTCTTTATTTTATGAAAAATACAACAAAATATAACAAAATAATAAGAAAATAACAATAGTTAATAAACTGTGTATCATCACCGTCAAAATAGTTACTCAGAGTACAAGAGACCTTATCTCCAAGTATAGTTGCTTTGGAGGTTAAAGCTTCCAATTAATTTGGGGAAAAACAATTCAGTCTAAAATAAACATAAGAAAATATGTGGAATTTAAAGTACATGTTTAAAAAATCAACTCTGGGTTATTAAAACAAAATAGGTTTAAGAGTAATAGAGAAAGTTGAAAATAAAGAGCATGCAAAAATATACCTCACCCAACATTGGGAAAAATTGAGTCACAGTACGATAATGATACAGTATATAACAATTGAATGGAGTATAAAACAAATTAGGTATTATGACAGAAACAAATAAGAGGGAGTAAAACAAGAAAACAAAGCAACCCAGAAGATATAATTATGAATTTGTATCTAAAAACCTAGTTTTATTTTTTAAATTTTATTTTAATGGTACATTTTAAATGATAACATTTGTCATAGGGAATTTGTACCTGTACATGACATATCTTGCTGCTTCTTCTTTCCCATTCCATTCCCCTCCCTTCGACCCCTCCTCCCTCCTTATTTACAAAAGTTTTGTCTCCATTTTTTCCTTCTATTCTTTTTTTTTGTCCCTCTGTTTGTTTCCTCCTCCCTTGTTCCCTTTCCCATCTGAAGAGTTCCTTTCTTGCCCCAATATAATACCAAGCGGTGAACACTAGATAACCTAGTTTTAAAATATACAAGGCAAAAATAATAATAATAATAATAATAATATATATACGGCAAAATTTCTCAGAATTGCATATAGTAATTGACCTTTAATGATCACAGCAGATTTTATCTCACTTATCTAAAAAATTAATATTGAGAGAAGCTGGGGCAAAAAGGGAAGAATCAAGATATATTATGTACAGGTACAAATTCTTTATGATGAGTGTGATTATTATGTATATCTAAAGTGTACCAAAATTGATTTTTAAAATGGTAAAATTGTAAACAGTTAACATAATTAGAACATATCTACTATAGAGAATGCTTAACATAAAATACATATGGAATTACAAAGGCTTAGGAGTCATCAAAGCAGTTTCAAGGAAAACAAGAGATTAGAAAGTTTAGGGATGTTTTGCTGGATACCAAGACTTTGTATATGACAGACAGCTTTAACGAAAAGGAGAAAAAAAAGAAAGCATCAATAAATAGTATTAGGAAACATTGCTATCTATCTAAAAATAATAGTACAGTTAGATACCTATCCTCTGTAATACTCCAAATTAAATTCATTTATTAAACTTCATATGTCAAAATGTACACTCTGTAGGAGAAAATAAAGAACATACTCATGTTTTAAGAATGGCATATTAGGGATTGGGAATTAGCTCAGTGATAGAGTGCTTGCCTAGCAAGCACAATGCCTTGAGTTCAATCCCTAGCACCCACCCAAAAAGTGGTATATTAGAAAAAAAATTAAAGTGTTAAGTATCTTTACGTGAAAATAAAAATAAGCCATAAACTTACAGTAAACTAAAATTGAGACATTGACAGAAAAAAATATTTGTTAATATTTAACAGAAAATGGAGCAGTGTCTGGAATGTATAATCTACATGCCGATAAAATATCAAAAATTTATAAATAGAAAAAATTATAAAAAGGAAACTCACAGATGAAATCCGACTGGAATAAACACAAAAATAAACTCAACATTGACAGTAATTGACTAAATGAATATTAAGACACATGAAATCTTCACCATTAGTTAGGGACCAATAAAAACTAATATTGGGAAAATAGAAACAAAGTTTTATTCTGATAATTGGAGTGTGGATTTATTTACTCACTTTGGAGTCTGGAATTTATCAACAATAAATGCTGATGCATGAATTAATACCCAGTCACTCTATGTTCAGGTACGTGGTAGTATGAAATTCTCAAACGTAGGCCAGAAGATTATTGGAAAGGAGTATGCTTATAACGATGATATTAGTAAAAAACATCAAGGGTGGTTGCAAGGTAAGTAGACTTGGAAGAAACAGACAATATCTGCAGACAGCAGTTATGTTTACTGTCCAGCACAATAAAAGTAATGTCTGTCCTTGGAAGGAATGTGAGGCAGATCTGAGCACGGTACATTGAAGAACACTCCAGCTGTCAAAGGCTAGGCTCTTCATCTCTCATGCAAAGCTAGCATGTGTCTGGTCTCTGCTGGGTCCCTACTGATGGTAATAATTAGATTGAGAAGGAACAGGAAGTTTGTGCCAATGTGCTGCTTGCTCCTTCTGAGGGACAGAGCCCTTTGC
>PVJO010018251.1:0-37188 GCA_004026905.1 Hystrix cristata | reverse complement strand
TTTATAATTACTTAGGAAATTATTTATAATTTATTGGATCAAATAGTTTGCTTTTCTGGGTTAAAAAAAAAAAAAAAAAAAAAAAAACAACCTTCCTTCCTCAGGAAAATAACTTCCTCATCCAGCACTTGGCTTACTTATCAAACATGTTCTTACTTCTCAAGACTTAGTTTAAGACTCTTGCCTTTCTGTAACCATCTGTCTTATTATATCACAAATTTTCTCATTCTCATTTGGATACCAGCTTAAATCCCTTGAATATGGTACGTCTTTCAAGGTTATCCATCCAAGACTTTCTTTTTTGAAATGTTATTGAATCTTTACCAAAATCACATTTTTTTTTCTGCAATAGGATTCACAAATTTAGTTATATATGATCAACATGTGTCATTTTGGGCAGTAGGACAAATAATACGTGTAAACTTGATCAAAAATTAATGCTGTAAGAAGATAATGCCCTAAACCTGTTAAAATACACAACCAGTCTAGAACACATAAGTAGGCCTGCTCTTTCTTTTGTGTGTGGATCAAAGAAAATTATAAATAGATGAATGAATCTGAGGAAACAGCTATAGTATATAGCATAATAGTGTCACGTAGTTTTAGAATTACCCAATAAGATAACCATATAAATTTGAACAGAATTAACAGAGGTTAATAAGATTTCTGTATTATCAATGAGGTGAGTAAACACAGCCATACATTTTAAGCTTAATGGAATGCAGGAAACTAGTATATATTTTTCCAGTAGTGAATAATAAGATGAAAACTGTAAGTTTTAAATTATGGATATGTCCCAATTTAAAATGTTTAAACACTTAGTAGAATCTAGGCTTCACATTTTGAATTTTGATCTTTTCGCAGGCTAGGGATATATAGTACAATACTTTTTGTAATGCTACATAGCAGAAGAATAATCATGAAGTATATCTTTGGTGTACCGTGTTGCTAAATTATAATGCTCAGATTAAATGTATTCAATAAAATTTTGACTTATGTTTTTGACTTATAAAACTTTCATTGAGAAAAAGCTTTTATTGAGAAATGATCACATCATAAGTGAAAGAATATCCGCAGTTGAGAGAAAAAATAATAATTTACAATACAACCAGCCCTCCATATTTGAGGGATCAGCATGCACATACTCAACCAACTATAGTCTGAAAATACTAGAAAAAATTTGTATTTGTATTGACCATGAACAAGGTTTTTTTTCTCTTTTTCCCTCCTAATACAGCATAACAGCTATTGAATTGAATTAGTTATTGTAAGTAATCTGAAGAGGATTTAAATTATATAGGAGGATGTGCACATATTATATTCAAATATTATGTTATTTTATGTAAAATACTTTGGCACCAATGGGTTTTGCTATTTTTAGGGGGTCTTATAACAAAAACTCTCTGGATACTGAGGGACAAATAAACATTTCCCAAAAAACACGAATTCTCTTTCACACTGTGTCTGACTCTGACTTCCAAGGCCATCCACCCAGCCTGGTCTCTGATATTACAGTTCCATCCTCATCTTTGTAGGTGGGTTTTTCATCATGTCAGTTTCTAACCTGCCAAACTGGGCTGTTCCATTAACATCCCATACTGGAAGCACACTTTGCCACTGTCACAGGTGGGAATCCTGCTTGTCCTGTTTGATTTCTGACACTCACACCTCGTTAACGTTCCTTAGTCTAGTGGCTACTCTGCTGTGCAAAGCAGGTCCATGAAGCAAATGTTAAGTATGAAATAGGACATTGTCAAAGTTTTGATGTAGTTGCAAATAATTTCCAAGCTGAGAGAGGATACAATAAAATATGTAATTAGTCATCAGTAGTTATGTGAAATATGTTCTTTTAAAACTTTTTGCTTGGATTTAGAATCCACTATTTTGTCTACTGATTATATAATGCACTCTACTGATTATAGATTATAGATAGTAGATTACATTATATAATCAGTATTATATAATCGCATTATAATATTACTGATTATAAATGTATTATATAACATAATCTACTGATTATAGAGTATAGATAGTAGATTTTATTATATATCAGTATCATATAATCAGCAGATTATATTTTATAATCAGAAGATACATAATAGCGAATATATAAGTTACTGACTATATAATATAATCTACTGATCAATAGATTATATTATATAATCAGTAGATTGTATTGTATTAGAGCAAGTTAGTGGAAATTTTCTTGTCCATTAACCAAAAGTAGTCATAATGTTCTTGAATAGTTGACTTTTGTAACTCCTGGAGTATGTATTTTAATAAGTTGTTTTCCTAACTGCCAGTAAAACTTTTTAGGATATTTAAGTACAAGTCATACATATATGTATTCTGAATGTTTTTATTACTCTCTAAAAATGTGTATGTTGATTCCCTAACATATTAAAGTTAGAGAACAGATTGTTTCAGTGGATACTTTGCATTTTAAGATAAGCCTGAGAAATATCCATTCTCCAGAGACGTAGCAAGTAGGCATCACATAAAAATCAGAAGTTGGACAGTCAACAGACCTCAAATATGGAATTCTCAGCCTCTTGAATCACAAAAAAAAAGTATTTCTGTTGTTCAAACATCACTCAGTGGGCTGATGATGTTTTGTTAAGAATTTCAAAATGACTGAAACAGGAAATTTGCACTAGACTTAGAAACGCTGCAATAACCATTAAAACAATGGGGGCATGGCTTTGGATCTGTCCAGTGATGACAGGTTTGAGGAGTTCTGAAGAGTGTGCTTCACAAAGTCCACTGTTGTCATGAACAGACCACTAAGACTGATTCTTGGCCTGGTTAAATAATAACAGTGTAGATTTGAAAACAGAGCCTCAATATTCTTAGAGAATAACTCAGTAGTCTTGAACGTAAGTCTGTAGAAGTACAGGTGGTAAGGGCCATTATGACAAGGTCTCAGATGGAAAGAAGTAGTATATTAGAGATTGGAGGAAAGAAAATCTTTGGTTTGATTCTTGTTGTGAAATGACAAAGGACTTTGACAACTTGTGGTTGGGTTCCAGAATTTTGTGAATGGTGAAATTTGTGATCAATGAAATGACATATTTTGCTAAATTTATGTATAAGTGAAGCATTCAAAGCAAAGCTGGGTTGCTCTTGATTACTTACGTTAAAGTGCAAAGAAAAGAGTGGCTTAAAGATAAAATTGTTGCTGGGGATTTAGCTCAGTGATTAGAGTACTTGCCTTGCAACCACAAGGCCCTGAGTTCGATCCCCGGGACAAAAAAAAAAAAAGATAAAATTGTTAAAAAAGGATGTATATCTTTAAAATATGGAAAATTCTCAGCTTATCCTTGTTTGTAAACCGAAAAGAACTGTTGAGAGAGACCAAGGATGTGGCTAAGTGATTGTTTGATGAGAAGATTACTATTGGTCAGACATGTGAATGGAAGTCTGGGACTATTCATAAAGAATAGAAGAGTGATCCCAAAGATGTTTTGGATACAATTAGGGTTGTGCTCCCTTCACAGGACAAGAATGTATCTAGGGGAAAAGACATAGCTTCAGCTACTTAGAGACACCAGACTTCATAGGCTTTACTCTGGTAATTGTTCCATTTGGTACTCCACTCCTTTATTTGTCTGCTGCTCCAGATATGGTTGTAGCAGGCCTGGTGTGTCATGTCCTAATACTCACAAAAGTGTGTGAACATGGACAACTGCACTTAGGTTTCCAAGGATATTGAGAGAGCTGTGGACCCTGGCAAATACTTCCTCAGAGATGGCGCTACCACGGAGAACTTTATAAAGTATTGTTCAAGACTGCCATGAGTGCGGCTCTGTCTTCAAAAGCTCGGAAGTGCATGGCTACTGACCTGTGATTCCAAACTGTGAGATGTGCAGCACGGGCTGCACTTAGTATTCTGAAAGAGTCAGGGCTGCGAGAGCCTTAGGAGACAACAGCTGCCCAGTGTAGGTGCTGGGATGGGATCTTAGCCAAGTGTCTGGAAAGCAGAACTCTCCAGCACCACAAAAAGGGTCTTGAAAACAGGAAAACAGGTCAAATGTGAAAAGGGGAATGTAATTTTTATAAAATGTATAAACATTAATTAATGTCTCCTACTTTGACCCACTAGTTCAAAGGAGACTAAACAAGGAGTGTACTCTATGAATAATAATTGTACTTGTATTATAGGACTATGTCAATCAAAACAGAAAATGCAAATGATTTAAATAGACTTAAATTTCAATCGCCTAGCATGCCATTGAAAGATAATTTTTAGAGCAGTTTTACATTCATAGCAAAATTAAGATATAGAGATTTCCATGTACTTTCTGCCCCTATACGGATATAGCTTCCATCATTATCAACAGCCTCACCAGAATGGTAGATTTGCTATAATTGGTGGGACTACGCTGACACGTAATCATTTATATAAGGACTCACTAATGATGTTTTACTGTATATCCTGGAGGTTTGGACAAACTTATATGCCATGTAGCCACCATCATAGTGTCATACAGTGTAGTTTTACTGCCTTAAATATGCCCTGTTCTGGGCCTCCTTTTCCCTTTCTCCCACCTGATCCCAACCAAAAAATGATTATTCTACTATCTCCATAGCACAGTTTCTACTGTTCCAGTATGGCTTCCATCTGGAATCACATAGTATGTAGTCTTGTCCAGTTCTACTAGGCCTTATTTTAATTGTTCTGACACCTAGAAGTTCTACCAACCGATACAGCCTGAGTTGCCACAGAGGAAAATGAAAGAATCATACTCAGAAAATAGTCAAAATGGAATTCTATATGTCTCAGCCACTTTATCATTGCTGGGGCAAAATACCAAACGTCTTCAATTTGAAGGAGGAATAATTTATTTTGGCCCATAGTTTAGTTCATGATTGGTTGGCTCCAAAGCAAAAATGAAGAAAGCTATTCAATCCCTTGCAGCTAGGAAGCAGACAGAAAAGGGAGGAGCTGGGGACAAGAATACAACTTCCAGGTCATGACTTGTCTCTGGTTTCCATGTGTTCAGCAACTGAACTTATCAAAGGGTGAATCCACTGCTCAGTCTAGCGCCCCTTGATATAACCTCCTTCCTCACACATGAGAATCTTGGGGGATATTTTACATCTAAATCATAACACTAAATTTTCAAAAATATATATTCCGTTTTGTCTTTATTCTTATTTGGAGATAGCACATAGGATGACCAAACGGACTTAATAGGGTCAAAGGACTCAGAGTCAAAAACTTTTATTTTTTTTTTCCTTTGTGAAGGGATGTTGGAGATCGAACCCAGAGCCTTGCACTCGATAGGCAAGCACTCTACCACTGAGCTAAATTCCCAAACCCTACAGTCAAAAATCTTTGAGTGAATTTTCTTTTGCTTTTCTTTCTTTCCTTTCTTCCTTCCTTCCTTTCTTCCTTCCTTCCTTCCTTCCTTCCTTCCTTCCTTCCTTCCTTCCTTCCTTCCTTCCTTCCTTTCTTTCTTTCTTTCTTTCTTTCTTTCTTTCTTTCTTTCTTTCTTTCTTTCTTTCTTTCTTTCTTTCTTCCTTCCTTCCTTCCTTCCTTCCTTCCTTCCTTCCTTCCTTCCTTCCTTTCACATTTCTTTCTGAGACTATTACAGTGCTCAGAAATATCAGTTAAAAGTGAATGGCAAGGAATGTGGAAGGTCTATTAAGTAATTTACTTGAACCCTATATTCAGCAGCTTCTGTACTAAAAGGTGCACTCTTCTCCAATAGGAAATGGTCTGAAAGGATGAATTGATAATATTTGCTTCAAGAATTGATGTTATGTCGAAGTGAGCTCATCAAGCTGGCAGAGCAATATTGCTTAGGTCAGCTTTCCTATACCTGATACATGATACCAAGTGCTCACCACTTGAAAGAGGAAAGGTTATTTGGACTCACTGTTTTCAGAGGATTCAGCCCATGGTCTTTTGGCTCAAGACTGGACATAGCAGAAGAGGAACACTGCTCATTTTAGGGCATCAAGGAATCCACAGAGAGGAGAAGAGCCAGGAAAAAAATATACTTCTTCCAGGTCACACCCCGAGTGGCCCACCTCCAACCAGGCACTCCTTGCTAATAGCACATTCAGCTCCATGACGCAATCACTTGCCAGATTCCCCACCTTAAAATATGTAATACTTCTGGGGACGTTTTAGATCTAAACTATAAGGATTACTGTAACCTAAAAACCCACCACCAATTGTGAGACATCACTGATAGGTCTGAGAGAAGGCTCAAAATCACATGTAGTCAGCCTTACAGGAGACACGTATTCTCCTCCCCTGGACAGGAGACAGCTGGTTAATTTTTGCCAGGCATCATTAATGTAGTAAGAAGGAGTGGCCTCTGTTGAGGAAACATTGTGCTGTTTGCTTACAGTCAACCTGTGTTGTTGGCAATGTGCCTCCTTACCTGATCTGGCAATCCAGACCCTAAGGATGGACATCTGCATGCTACTTGATAATCAGCTTAATTTCTGTCAGTTTTATCAGGGAATATTCCTTTATAATTGTCTTCCACATGTATAAACCAGAGCATCCAATCCAGTAGCTGCAGTTTGGGCAAACATAAGAAAATGGCCTTGATTTTGCCCAGTGAGGAAAATAACTGTATTATTTTTTTTAGTTGGTTCTGCTTAACTATTTTTGAGCCATTAAGGTGTGTTAAAAGACCTAGTGATATGATAGCTTTACTTGAGGCAGCACAGTCAGGGATGAATGTTTCCCTAAGATGAGAGCTGCCAGTTATACTTGTAATGTAGAGTAACACTGGGATGCTACTCTCTGCGTTCTTGAATACAGTGTACCAACACAGCAAGTGAAGCTTCCAGGAGCCTCCTTAACCTACTCACTGTTGGATTTGAGTTTACTCATTGCAAATTTATTCACTTAATTCCAGGAAACATCTCTTTCCAAGCAGTTTCTTGGTAGTTGCCAGGTGTATCGCCTACACACTCCAGAGGAGATGCTATAACGCCGAAGTCAGGGTCATTGAGTCTGAGGCTTCTTAGTCGCCATCCAGCAGTGCGTCATGCGCACAGTGAAAGTTTTAGACATCAGAAGGTAAAGACATTCTCAATAATATGGACACACTCAAGGCTAGAAAATAGCAAGACAATTTAGATGTGCCTGAAAAAGCACTAAAAATGCATTGGAATGTTTGAGACATAAATACTAATTGACCTGTTATGTCCAAGACAATATGTAAACTCTGGGAGCAAAAATGGTATTCACTTAACAATAACTTATTTTGAACTTCTTTGATCACTGAGTATAAAGGGCTGTATATTGCGAAACTGTGTGTCATACTAGCTCAGATGCTGTTAAGACCTTAATTTACCTAGTGACTTTCCATTTCTCCCTCTGACATTCTGGACTGAGTTTGATGGACCACCCAGGAGTTTATGGGAGTCAAACTGGGCAGCTGTGTGTGTGTCCCCCTAGCACTTCAAACCATGTGGCATTTTCTGATTGGAACAATGCCTTCCGGCACTGTAGGACAGGAGACACAAGCGTACGATACATTCATTTCTACTAAACGTTCTTAGCAGGAGCAACAAAAACTAACAATGAAATGAATCGACCTAGATGGCACCAATCACAAGGTAAAGTTAGCAGTCCTTTCGCATGGCCAGTGCTGCCCAAACACTGGTACTGATTAAGTACATTTTTATTTCACAGTTCTGGGCAAGTCTGCAATTTTGGTTCTCCTTTCCAAAACAGGTATAAGAGTTTGAGTTCCTACTACCCTGAAAATTCCCCAGCATCCTTAGATGTGTGCGTATACTCTGAAGACAAGGTGTCCTTAGCCTCACCTCTAATCTGCCTTTACTACAAGGTCTTTGAATTCTAGATAGAAGAGGAGAAATTGATTAGGGTGAGGGGAAGAGGTATTTTGTACAATCCAAAAAGGCTTTTTGTTTACTTTTTAGGTTGAGCACTATGGCAGCAGCTGTGGCTTAACCGAGTATTGGTCAGAAAAATGTTTTCATACACTGATTCACATTAGAGTGAGTATCTCTTTGCTAACACCATCTATTTCAGTCTTGAAATCGTTTGACTCCATTGCCTACGAAGCCACCTGCTCTAATTCCCAAGGTTGTTCCCTGCTTGCCACCACATTTGAAAAGATAGTCCAGATGAATTAGTCAGTGCCTCTGTTTACAAGACATGTACTATTGAGTAATATCCACAGTTACTGCTTTCCAACTGTTGTAATAGGCCCTATTTCATTGATTTTAGAAATAAAACAGTAACTGAAATGATGTTTGACTCTCTCTTATGTGAAGCAGTTTGGCCAAACATACTTTCCTATCCCTTGTTTGAATAATTATTTGATAAAGCATACTTATTAGTGTTTATTAGTGGATATTAGTGCATAGTGTATATCAGTTTATACACTTGAATAAAGCAAAAAGTACCATTTCACTCTACAAAATACTTGATAAGATATGAACCAATGAAAATAATTGGCTTTTTAAGATTCAGTGTTTGATTACCAGTACAATCATCAGACAAATTTCTCTTTTGCATGTCCAGAACTATTGTATGGTAAACTACACCCAACCCCAACTTGATCCTCATCTTACACTACCCTTCTTAAATTTACACATACTAGACCTAAAATTAATCTGGAAAATCTTCCTTTTGAAACATTATTTAGGCTCTGTCCAAGTAATGCTCTCTTTAATTTCTGTATGTCCAGTAAATATAGGTCTTATTATCAACTGGAAGAATGCTCAAGTTGTCACTGGGAACGAACAAATTAATAAGGTCAATCTATGCCATTATAAGGTGCTTTTGAAACTTTTATATTAATGTTTCATCTCTAATCATCACCTGATAAAATAATTTTGGTATTACATAGGTAGAGGACAATGTCTATATCATATTTTAACAAATGTTCTTTTGACCTAATTGTACTAATGCTGGAAACAGACATCATATTTCCAATATAGAAAGCACTAACATTATATTATAAAGTAGAACAAAATACTTAGATTTTAATTATCCTGAAAGCCCATAGTATCTTAACTCCTAATGCTTACGTCTCTCCGTTGCTTAGATGATTTTAATGCAACTCATGACTGGGGTCCTGATGCATTTCATCAGGCAGCTTTGCTAATTGCTTGACCACAATTTATTTTTTTTCACTTTTTTAAAATTTTTTTTTACCAAGAACATGTATTGGTACTTTGGATACATAATGTTCACATTCATCAGGTTATTTTGTACTTGTACATGATGTATCTTGGTTTTCCCCCTTTTCCACATCCCTCCCTTCTGTTCCCCCACCCTTCCCTATTTACAGCAGGTTTATTTATATTTTCCCATTTTTTTCCCTTTCCTCTTTCTTTCCTTTTCCTCTTCTTTTTTTTCCCCTTCCCCATTTCTGGCTCTCCTCTATTTTCAATATTACCTTCATTTTATATAATATCTATTACACCTCTCTGATCTTATTTATCCTCATGAAACATTAGCCAGAGCAATTAGACAAGAGAAAGAAAAAAAGGAATAAAGATAGGAAATGAAAAACTGCAATAATTATCATTATTTGTGGATGACATGATACTCTACATAGAAGACCCCAAAAATTCTACCGAAAACTTCTAGATTTAATAACTAAATTCTGTCGCATAGCTAGATACAAAGCCAACACCCACAAATCAATAGCATTCATATATACAAATAACAAACTCACTGAGAAAGAAAAAACAGAAGATACACATTTCACAATTGCATCAAAAAAAGGAAAAACTTAGGAATTTATCTAACAAAGGAAGTAAAAGATCTTTACATCGAAAACTATAATTCACTAAAAAAGAAAATTGAAAGAGATATCAGAAAATGGAAAGATATACCTTGTTCCTGGGTAGGAAGAACCAAAATAGTGAAAATGGCCATACTTCCTAAATTACTATACAGATTTAATGCAATTCCAATCAAAATACTACTGACATAATTCTCAGAATTACAAAGGACAATCGTGAAATTTATCTGGAACTGAAAGAGACCAAGAGTAGCAAAAACAATCCTGGGCTACAGGAGCAAGTTAGGGGGCATCACAATCCCCGACCTGCAACTACACTATAAAGCTACAGTGACAAAAACAGCATGATACTGGCCCAAAGACAGACCCAAAGATCAATGGAGCAGATTAGAAGACACAGAACAACTCCAAACACACTCAAATACCTCATCTTCGACAAAGGAGCCAAACATCCTCATGGGAAGAAAGACAGCCTCTTTAACATATGGTGTTGGAAAAATTGGCTTGCCACATGTCGAAAACTAAAACTAGATACATGTCTATCACCATGTACTAAACTAAGATCGAAGTGGATCAAAGATCTAAACATAAAACAGAAACACTAAATTTACTGGAGAATAAAATAAGAAGAACCCTCGAAGACATAGGGGTAGGAAAAAAATTTATGAACAGAATCCAGACTACATGGGAAATAATACAAAGAATCAATGC
The DNA here is from genome assembly GCA_004026905.1 of Hystrix cristata. NCBI lineage: Eukaryota > Metazoa > Chordata > Mammalia > Rodentia > Hystricidae > Hystrix > Hystrix cristata. The sequence continues at coordinate 26,725 of PVJO010018251.1, read as the reverse complement.
TTGGGACTTCATCCTATTAAAAAGCTTTTGCATAGCAAAAGAAATCACCAATAAAGCGGGGCAAAAACCCACAGACTGGGAAAAAATTTTTGCCAACTATCCCTCAGACAAAGGTCTGATCTAGAATATACAAAGAACTCAAAAACATCAAACCTCCCAGATTCAAAGACCCAACCCAAAAACGGGTATCTGACGTGAATAAACATTTCTCAAATGAAGAAATAAAAATGGCAAATAAATACATGAAAAAGTGTTCAACATCACTAGTCATTCGAGAGATGCAAATCAAAACAACATTAAGATTCCATCTCACTCCAGAAAGAATAGCAATTATGAAAAGATCAACCAATAACAAGTGCTGGCGGGGCTGCGGGGAAAAAGGAACCCTCCTCCACTGTTGGTGGGAATGTAGACTGGTCCAACCACTGTGGAAATCAGTATGGAGATTCCTCAAAAGACTACAACTAGAGGTTCCATTTGATCCAGCTATTCCTGTACTGTGCATCTTCCCAGAAGAATTAAAATCATCATACCGCAGGAATATATGCACAACCATGTTTATAGCAACACAATTTGTAATAGCTAAGTCTTGGAAACAAACTGTATGTCCAACGACTAATGAATGGCTAAAGAAGACGTTGTTTTTCTACACAATTAAGTACCACTCTGCCAAAAAAAAGGATAAAATAGAGACAGTTGTAGGTAAATGGATATACCTTGAGAACATACTCTTAAGTGAAATAAATCAGACACTTATGAGTACACATCTAATTGTTTCTCTGATATGAGAAATCATAAGGATAAATGACCACAATTTAGGTGCTGTACAATTATTGCTGTTATTAAAAAATTATATATTTTAGAAAATAGTTAATTAAAGATCCATTATGTCAACACTTAAAATGCCATTTTTAACAAATATCTTTTCATGAGTCTATGTCTGTGTGCTGTTTTCATAGTAGGTAAAGAAACTTTGCATTATATATATATATTCACATAAGTGACTTCATCATATGAATTTATAAAATATTCTACAGTAATTCATATACTCTTACTCAAATAATGTAATAGTCAAATTCACAGACCACATTGTTTTCAACCTTCTGCTAGTAAGTCCAATAACTTTGACGATATAAAAATAAATTTAATATATGCTATTATTAGGTTCAAATGAGAGATGTTGAAAAATAAAACTAAAAGAAACTGCAGTAATAGAAATGTCTTTTGGGGAACATAATATGGGTAAAAAAAGAAAAATAAGCATAATCAAAAAATCTATTCATTAAATTATTTCCTTTATTTTGAAATATAATATTTTTGGTAGCTCTCAGACAAAACCCGAGAAATACAAGATATGCTTTTTGTTAGATGCATTTAGGTATTTAATTAATTCTAATATGGTCTCAGGACTGCTTTTATTTCATCTCCATGTGCTCACTGTATAAGAAAATAAAAATTTTGCCACTTGGTGGTGCTGGTGGATAGTATAAAAAACAAAATATTCTTCAAACCTATTTTGAGACAGCTGGCTATGGTGAGTTAAATAAAATTAAGGAAAGGACAGCTTCATTCACCTCTGTCTTTCCTCATTTTTCATTTATCCTTTTGACACAAAGATTGTAAATTAGGCAGAGTAGTTGCTACTAATAGCTTGGGTCCTTGCTAAGTAGCAAAGGAAGCAGAGATCTTTAACACAAATTTCATGGCATTTGAGATTGATAATTAAGGAAGCTACAATTTTCTTTTTAAATTGTCTCTCCTTTCGTATGAAAGACTGCTTCAATTACATATTTTTTTTCATCATCTCAAAAGGACAAGTTTTATATAACCACTCGTGTTTTACTTAACATGATGACTACTAGATTTTACTATCCTGTTTTTTTATGGGAATGCAAGTATTTTATCAATTAATTGAATGTGTTTAAACCAAAAATTAATAGTAGCTACATCTACAACCTGGAGTGACTGTTCAACTACAGGCAATATCAGAATATTTTCAGAGAGAAGGTGAAAAGCAATTAGGACAGTACTGTGTACAATAATTGTCAGTCTTGTCTTCAGAAACATATTACTTTCTCAAAAGCAAGTCCTGCTCAACTGGTAATGATTTTTCATATTTATTCCAGTGTTTTTTACTTAGCTCAGCTTCAGGTTGCAAGTTTTAAAAAATGTATATATTATACAGTTTTTATGAAGTATTCAACCATGTATTCTTTCAGCCACATAAACACGGAGAAGAATTATGCCACTGGTACGTATATTTTTTGTGTGTTACCTGTTAACTGGGGGGCAAGCCCATGAATTTCTTATGCCCAGTGTCAACCCAGAGCACGCTGCTCCACAGGGGGTATGAAATGGAAGAGTTATATGGAAATGATTTTCAATGACAAAATGAAAGTTTTCAGTTTTCGCTTCATTTCAAAGAAAAGAACCCGGCCTACAGATATTCCTTGTCACATCTGGAGGCAGATGCATTATTAACATCTTTGACATGGAAGAATAGATAGCCTGAGGGCCCCATATTCTGCTTCTGTACAGATAAAAGAATAAGCACTTAACTGTGCTCGTCAACAACTGTTTAGAGACACGGTGAAAGATGACCCCAAAGCTTATTTGTAGCTGTATATGTTCATTCCACTTTAGGGTCATATGCTACCTGATTCGAATGTCCATTAATTCTTTTGATTATTTGAAGCCTATTTGGTAATCACAAGGGCGCTTAGTTAAAAGTTAACCACTAAAAAATGCATGCAAAAATTGCTGTAAACTCCCACAATTCTAAAAATCCACCGATACAAATGAAACTCAATTTTTCACTTGCCCTAATACAACACACAGTGCAAGTGTGTAAATTAAGTCCATGAGTGTTATGCACTCAGAATGGATTAGAGAAAATAACATATTGCTGCCTACCTTAAGCACACGAACTTTTCTAATAATCTTAACTATTTTAACCCTATGATAGTTTTGTTTTCACGGAAATAAATTTCTACATTAGTATGCTCTTATTTTTTGTAGATAGAACTGAAATACCTCTGCATAGTTGAGCAATTACTTTTATCTTTCTTCTCCTGATCAGTTTTTCTCTTCCTTCCTCCTTATACTTTAGGGGTGATAAACAAATGAAATAATAAAATATAAAAGATAAAGTAAGACAAATGAAAATTACTCCTACAGAGGACACTTGCTATTATGTCCTCCATTCTGTCATGCTGTTTCATTTCATGTGGCAGAGGAGAGAGAAACACTGGACTGATTACAAATCCGGTGAAAGCTGACATAATCAGAGTTATATCACCACAAGTCGGCCCATCCCTCAGTCGGTTCTCCGAGATGCAATCTTCTCCCTCATAAAGTGGCAAGATTTAGCTATTGAAAAACTGAAATGTGACCACCCTGACTAAATTTTGGTCCTGGGGATCGAACTCAAGCTAGGCAAGCACTCTAACCACTAGAGCTAAATCCCCAGCCCTGATTTAAATGTTAAATTGAAATATAAAGCTGATTTTAAAGGCTAAGCTTAAAAATAATGTAAAACATTTCATTAATAATTATATAATGAATCTACACTAAAATTAAAATATTTTGTCTATATTGGCTAAATAAAACATTAGTAAAAGCACTTCATTCTGTTTCCTTTGTATGTTTTTTGTGCTGATTATAAATTTAAAATTACACTTTCTCAAAATCTTTCTATAGGTCCCTATTAGCCTAGGAACTAAAATTGAAAGAGAAAAATATATATCCTTGTATATTTTCAGTTATTTTGGGCCAAATATATTTGCTATTTCATACTACTCCTTTCAATTTCAATTTATTGTTTGAACAGAACATTCTATTTATTTTAGCAAAATATATCCTTTAATACTTCAAACTTTATTTTTTATATTTTTCATCGAGAATCTAACCATAGCCATTACCTCAATGAAAAGCATTCTGGTCAGTGAAATTGACCCTGTTATGCTAAGGACACAATTTTGAGGGAAATTCCAGCAAATGTAAGGAAGCAGGGATACCTACCTATTCAGTCAGAGTACACTAGCCCCTCCAGGCCTACTACTCAGTCAGGCCACGTCCTTACATGTGGGATCTTCTAGTCACGGTCATGAAAAACAGATTAAGACACCAAAGGAACTATATTATATGGTTAAAATCACCTAAAAATGTTGAACATTAGAAACGCCGGGGGTGGTCTATCTCAAATCTTTCCTATGTGGCTGAAGTTTGTCTCATTATTGCAATCCTTTAGATTTTTAGGAGTTTCTCAGAATGGTGGCTCCACTCTGCACTCAGGCGGAGGTCCCACCAGCAACCCTACGGGCTGCTTCACCATTCTGTAAGGTCCTATGTCTATCTTTCGTTTGATCTACAAGTCTCTTATTTCAGGTTGATTTTGGAATGAATTTTAATCGATTTTCATGGAGAAACTCCAACCTGACTTCTCCTCTTTTTAGCCGTGTTTATAGCAACACAGTTTGTAATAGCCAAATCTTGGAAACAACCCAAATTCTCAGCAACTAAGGAATGGCTAAAGAAGATGTGGATTTTTTATACAATGGAGTACTGCTCTGCCATAAAAAAGGATAAACCTGAAGCATTTCTAGCTAAGTGGATGTACCTTGAGAACATTCCAAGTGAAATAAATCAGGCACACATGAGTATATATCACTTTTTTCTCTGGTATGAGAAAAAAAAGTAAGTGTAAATAAGGACAAAAATATATAATAGATATTGTGAAAAGGAAAGAAAATATTCAAATGGGAAGGAGAACCAGTGAAGGAGGAAGGGGAAAAGAAGGAATGGAAAAAGAAAAAGAGAAAAAAATGGAAAAATGTAAATAAAACTGTCCCAAATAAGGAGGGGAAGAGGAGTTGAGTGGAGGACAGGAAGGGGGGAAAACAAGATGTATCATGTACAGGTACAAATTAACTATGATGAATGTAATCATTATGTATGTCTAAAATGTACCAATAAATCTTCTTGGTTCAATAAAAAAAAATTCAACATTAAAAAGTGTCATGAGAAATAGTATCACATGGTATTTTCTTGATTACCTGATGAATTTCTATTAGTGTTTTATGAAGAATTTCTAATATTATGAATTAACTCTTTATACAGTAGATGTGAAAATCCTTGTTTCAATCCCATATACTTATGTATACGTATATGCATCTGCACATATATATATATATTATACCTTTCTCTGGATTGTTGCTGTATAAAAGCAAAAGATTTCTTTAAAGGGATACCTTGCTCTTCTAGCAAGAACAAAATTCCTTGTTGGCCCTACTTACACCTAGAAATACCTATTTATATGTTTGTATGATTTATCTCCTTTATTGCTTAAGATTAAAGTGAAATCCCTGTGTAGATAATTTTATATATAATGCAAAACATTTATTTACAATAATGTAGTGCATAATATATAAAAAGCATGTGTTGTGAAAGAAACACACTTTGTTAGATTGTATCATGTTCAAAATACATTAGGCCATTTTTTCTCTTACACTAAAATTATGGTTTCATTTGTTAATGTATATATTCTCTCAAACAATGTGATTATCTTGCTTTTGGCTGCAAAGCACTGAAAATAAGGTAAAATCCATAAAATGAGAAACAATTTTTTCAGTGGTAATTCTTTCGGATGATGAGCTTTGGTTCAGTGACCCAATTAAATTGCTATTGTTTGTTCAATAAACAAACAAACAAAAAAAAAAACTGAAGATTTTTGATATTTACAAAATGTCATTAAAATTCTGTAGTTTTCATATTGATTTCTTTATTCTTGAGTTTTACTGTTTATGCAAGCATTTAATGATAAAATTAGAGGATGAAAACCTAAATAAATTACATTATTTTAATTGTGATACACAAATGAGAATTCCAGGAGATTGTAAATAAACTTCTATTTTTAAAAAATATAAATATAAAAATAATAAATATTTTGCAAAGCATTTCCCAAATATGTAATCTTAGTTTTTAGTCAATGCTTTTTGTAAATGCTTAGTTTTCCTTATGTAACCATGTAACACTAAGTTCCAATGACAGTATCCAACTGGAATATGGTCTAAATAATATTGAACAGTCATTATAAATGTTGGAGTCAATATACTTCTACTCATCTTCCTTTTCAGAGTCAAGACTTTTAACTGTTACGGAATGGAACCTCTGCCTCCTTTTCCTTTACAGCTGGAGAGAATTGTTTAAGGAATAAACTAGAATACAATGCTCCTCTCTTTATTATGTGGGATATGTTGGAAGACCCCGAGTAACTGTCGGAACATATACTTTTTTTCCTACACATGCATATCTATAACAATGTTTAATTTATAATAGGCACAGTAAGGTATTAAAAGCAATAACTCATAATAAAATAGAAGTACAACAAAATACTATAATGAATTCTATGTGAATGTGGTCTCTTTTGAAAGAGAAAAGATAATTGCTAATATTTTCAGACTGCAATTGAATAGGTATAATTAAAACAATGGAAAACAAAGTTACTGATAATGTAGAGGCTGCTGTGTCTATTTTCACACAAATATTGCAAATTTATTAACATGTTTTGCTTATTGTAATGTGGTTTGTGAGTGGGTCTCAATGAAATCTCTTGACTATTGGGCTAAACTTTTGGAAGATACTGCTAACCTTAGCAAACTCGTAGCTTCCACCAGACCTAAAACAAAGAATGCTGGAAAATAACATCAAAAAGCTGGAAGGAAGATTTTTTTCAAGTGATGTAACTCACCTACTCAATGTTCCCACCAATGTATTTATCGAATGTTCTGATTCGTCACTTCCTTTTGTTCAGTGATTACAAATGTTCATGCCACCTTTTCCACAGTAGAACTTATCAGTCAGGATAACTTTGGTGTTCCTAGTAATAGTCACTCATATTTGACTCGGAATAGACTATTTTCTTATTGCCTCTTAAATAGAGCAATAATTACTAGTTTTGTTTTTAGTTCCTAAGTGCTCATTTTTCATTAGTTTTGTTATTAGTTCCTAAGTGTTCATTTTTCATATTCTTTTTATCTGTGTAAAACTATAGAGAACAGGAGCTGTAAAACTTTACTACAGAAATGGTGCGCTTAATCATTGAATTTATTACCTAATTAGGAAAAGGTAATTTATACTTAAACTACTACATTAGAATAAACTTTTTAATTTTTATTTTTATATATATTAATTTTTACATATCCTGATTAATAAAGTCTTATTTTTGTTTCTGAAAAGTATTCTACTAAAAGTGATTTTCTTCTTTACATACATGAATGAAGAGAACATTTGTGACCAGCAATAATAATTTTGCAATTCCTTCCCACTGCAAATTTTAAGTAATAAAAATAGTTATATAGTTATGCCCCAAATTATACTCAGCTTTTTTTAATACTCAAAACTAAATATAATCAAAATTAGCATATAATCATGAATTATAAATAATACATTACATATCTGAAAATACATCTACGCAGGAAAAAGACGTCTTTCGCATTATACATTAAAATAATTGAAGAGTTAGGAGTTAGGAAGGAACTGAATCACTAACTAATGCAGTCACTATTATATGTGACACTAAACTTTATTATCTCTATATTTTAGTGTTCTTTAGGACTGTTTTAAAACAATCAAATAGCATAGCTTTGGAAAGCAAATGTCTTTCTATTACTTTGGATTTATTAAAAATGCAAACTGAGAATAAAATGAGTCTGCATGTGTTTAATGCCACTGATATCATTTTGCGGAATTAGAATACCCAGTATGGAGGTATACTACTAACAATCTTTCAGATAACAGAAACATAGCTACAGATTATTAGCTAAAACTCTCTGAAACTGTTATGTGATTCATGAGGCAAGAAGGCTTTGGGATTTTCATACATCTAGAGTCTATCCAATATCACTGCTACAGAAAAGGATGGTATTTCCTGAGTAAGCAAGATATACATGATATTGTACCGTTGTAAATCAACACAAACATGAGCTGATGCGAAGAACAGAGTAACTGAAACTCAAAGATGTAACCTGGTCTAGCACTTTCAAATAAACCCTTTCTAATCAAGCAACAGTTTTATGGCCCATAATTATGACTTTAACGGAAGTTTTTGATTCATTATCTTCTTAGATTTTGCTGTAGTTTGGATACTGAATATCCCGTAAACGTCCAGGTGCTAAATGACTGGCCTGCAGGGTGGTACGGCTGGAAGGAGTTGGAGCATTTGTAAATCAGGACCCCTAAGGAGTTTCTCAGATCACTGGAGACCACGCCAATGAAGGATACTGTGGAGCATTGTCTCATCCTCATTATCTTTTTCCTCCATCGAAATGAGACGAGTAGTATCTTTCTGCCATATGCTCTTGTCATGTTGTGCTGCCTCATCACAGGCTCAGAACAACAGGACAATCAAACACAAACTGGAATCTCCAAGTTGGTTGGCAAAATAAACAGTGTCTCTTTATAAATCAATTATCTACCAACAAAACCCACTCCGTATAATCCAGAAGAACTTCTCCTACCCATTATGTAGAATATAGAATATTTAATTTTATATAAAATTTTACAAAACTACAGGTGAAGTTTTATTTGGAAGTTTCTTTACTCTCAGTGGGAAAGAGTTTAGGCTGAATTTATTGCCAAGGCAATGTATTTCTTCATAATATTTTCAGGAAACTTAACTCACATTACTCTTTTGATTATTTTAGTAAGTCCCGACGCAAGCAGCGTATCTTGGTAATTAAGCCTTCCATCTGTGCCGCTGTTTTTCTAGGCTGCTCAGCAGCGAACCAGGAGCTTTCCACCACGAAAGACAGAACAGAGAGCAACACAGGACTGGCCATGGAGAGGTTTAGGAGTGGGGAACATCAGTTCTCTTCTTTAGCCAGCATCTGATCGTATGCTCATAATTTTAACTGACAAGGAGAGCGTAAAATGTAAGAAATGATATACTGTGTACTTTGGGCATGTAAATGGAATGGGCAACCTTTTAATAAGGGTCTACCACAACATTAGCTTGTTCAAATGTCACTTTTCTTCTTGGTGACTGCAGCGTGTATCTCTGTGACTGCAGCATTATTTGGTTTCTTTCCAAATAAATAAACCATTATTTGGTTTATTTCTTACTTCCAATTATTTGAGCAGACCTTTGCACTTGATAACTACTCAACAAGTACTTACTAAATGAAAAAAAAGTAGTCATTTATATTTTGCTCTATGTTGCCCTTTAACCTCACACATCCACTGGAGCCGAGCAAATCTGCCTACATTCAAACTGCCTGGGCTAAGTGGCAATCAGTTGTCGAAGACGAGCAGCTGCAGCATCTGACCTTTACTAGGGGCAGTTCAGGTATGTGTTTGATTCATTTTATTCACACACTGGTATCAACCTATTGCATATGTAAAATAGGCTAACTTCTAACTATTCAGTAGCAAATGGAATATACAGATTCATATACAATTTTACAAAAAATACAGTTAAAGATTTCATTTAGAGATTTAATTTTCCTTACAGTGAGAACGTGGGCTGAATATTGCATATAACTTTTCAAGGCATTGGATTCTTTTTATAATATTTACACAGAATTTAAAACACTCTGATACTCCACTTAATTTCTACAATAATATGACAAGAAAACAGTGTCCTACTTCCTTCTATTTTACAGAAAATAATGAGTTTTAGAATCTATCAAATAAGATCATAAATTCATGAGCAGCTAAATTTTAATTGATACTCATTCCAACAGATTAAGCCAAAGAAGTATTTATGAACAAAACTCAAATCTGCAAAACAATTTGCTCAGCAGAATTATCAGATATCAATTTTCAAGTTATTTTTGATACAGTTGATCATAGTTTCCTAATATATTAGGGCTTCAAAGAGTTATGAATTCGAAGCTCATATGGACTCATTGGCAAAAAGGATGAGACCTTCAAGTAGAGGATTACAAGCTAGCACAGATCATATTTTTTGCTAGAGTGAGTTTTATCACTCTGATTTAGGAGAGAAGAAAATTTGTTATATGATTATTCTCATCTGTGAACAGTCGGGTTACCTTGTATTTCTTTTTATTATTTCCAAAACAATTTCTTAAGATTTCTGTGTCCTTTGTTAGCTGGTCCTTTATTACCAGCTACATTTTGATTTTGTAGTCAATTGTGAATGGAATTTGTTCCTCTAATTAGACTTGTCATGTATTTTTATGTTCACTTTTTAGCCAAACAATTTGATTATCTTCTTATTTGCAATGGCTTGTGTATATGAATTTCTGGTTTTATGTGTAGTTAAATCAAAAAATTAAACATTTTCTTCTTATGAACTTCGTTAACTTAAATCCTTTCCAAAAAACTACTTTGCTTTGAAATATTTTAATACAATCAATTTCAATATTGTCAGTTTTAACCATGTTTTCTCTTCTATAGATGAGCCTGAAAACATGTACATTTTGCCATTTTGCAACTGCTTTTCTTACATATAACCAAAGAGAACTATAACTTAACCTATCCCTGCTAGATTACTTGTACTGATTATGAAGTACTCCATGACACAGAGCAAAGGGAAAAATTAAACATATTTGTGTCTGCAGAGCCTTCTTGAGTCATAGTAACCTGAAGCCAACGAAGGCATTATATCATTTCTCCATCTTGTACATATTTTGCTTAAAAGTGCCTCGTGTGATATAAGAATAGGCTATTTGGGTGTATATTAAAACATTCTGCATCTAGATATGGTGTAACAAAGTGTAAGAGATGACAGCTTTTAAATATTTGTCACATTACATTGTTTGGCTTCCAGTAATCAGTGGAGTATTTATTTACCTCTGACTCCATCACTTGGGGTTTGGCCTTTTTTTTTTTTTAACCAAGAGAATATAAAAGAAGAAAAAGTGAAAGTGTTGGTTTTGACAGGCAATAGCTAAACAGACATCAATAGCTTTCACTGGTCTTCTTGCATCTTCACTTTCCACTAGGAGAACAACACATCGTAAGTGGTGTGGCTTTTTCAGCCTGAGGCCCTAAAGGAAAACAGGTGGAGCAGATTTAAATTGGCCTAAGGTCTAGTGTATTTTCAAATAAAACCCAAGAAAGCAGACCTGAGCGTTTACATTTGCTTATGCTGGAAATGTGAGGCCAGTTATAGCTGATAAATTATGTTTTTGCTATATACAAGATATATAAGATAGTAAGAAAAACCAACAACTAAAATAGCTGCATTCACATGTGTGTGAGTGTGACGTTTAGTATTTATGAAGAATATTTCGTTTTCGATTACTATGAACAATGAACATTATTCAGGATAAAATTAGAATTACTAATTACCTTGTTTTCTTTTTGGAATGTTGTATTCTCTCTGTTCTCCTAGTCAAAACAAAGCATGCCACTCTAGGTTTTCATATGCACGCAGTTAAGGACACTTGGGAAGAATAAAATAAAGTCTGTAGAAGAAGATGCCTTACACACACACACACACACACACACACACACACACACACACATGATTTACAATATGTTCTTCTTTTAAAGGATAGACTCCACTATAATGTTATTATAAGTTGTGTCTGAATAGAATGAACTGCCAAAGGACAAAAACACAGTGCAGTGTGTTCCAGAACGAAGAATGTCTATGTGCTGTCAAGGGAAACTGCCACACTGTGAGGAAGAAAAGACTTAAAAAAAAAAAAAAAACTTATGTGAAAGCTAATATTTCTCTGCAAAAGGGACTTGGCTGAAGTGGAACACTGAGAATTATATTTAGGTACCGGTATTTTTACAGTAAAAGGACATACAGAAGCAGAAAATAGAAACAATTGGTACTGATGTATGTGTTACAAATTTTAGTTCTGGAATTACAAATATCCAAGGAACAATCTGGATTCATTTAAAAGGTTAAATTTAGAATATTAAAATATTACTTTAAAATCTTGTTTTATATATAAAACATACTTATATATAATGCAGTAAATTATAAAAACCATATAAGGATTTATGAAAGTATGATGTCATATGCATCCTATATGTAGTAGTCAATATTCACTTCTAAAAAGGTACATCTATAATTTATATTTCTGCAGCATATTATGCGTATTAGATTACCAGAGAATCAGCCTCTTCTAAAAGGAATTTTAAAAAAATAAACAGAATAAGGAGTTAATTTCTTTTTAGAATTTAGTGTGCAATTTATAAAGGTAAATATTAAAAATCATACTCCCCATATTACTGGTAAAATGAAATATTTCTTACTTAGAATAACTAAATAGCATTCTGGGAAGCAAAACTAAGAATAACAGAATTGCACACCACAGTCCCCAATTCTCTAGAGATATTCTGGAGGGGGTTGAGTGAGGAAAGCAAGGTCACTTTTGATCTTTTTATAATTTCAATTCGGAGCTGAAATGTCAGTGTAGGAAATAGTGGCGAATCCTATTGAATGAATGAAGTGCAAACCTTTCTTAACTTTCTCTTTTCTTCAGCACACTCTCAAAATTAATCATGATTAAAGGCATGAGAAAGGAGTGCAGCACATCAGGAGGAAATAGAGAGATGCTGAGTCTTCTCCCTTAAAAGAACACGAATACATTTTCCCGTTCCAAAGACTACATGTGCAGAAGACATAGACATCACAGAATCAGTTACTTTATAGGAACTCAGCTAAAAAAACAATTCAATCATTGTTCTATTACGTGACCATTCAGATTCTATTGAAATAGGGACAGTGTAAATCCTGAATAACTAACCCGAGCATGGTGGAGCACATCTGTACTTCCAGTACTCCGGAGATTGAGACAGAAGGATATCCAGTTCAAGGCCAGCCTGGGCTGCATAGTGACCTGTCTCAAAATAAAGAAACAAACCAACAAATTAATTAATAAATGAAAATGTTAAAAACAGTAAGTGAATAAGGTTAAATGTATTTTTACTAAAATATTTTTATTAATGATAGAATATGTATCATATAGTCTTATTGAGATTATTTTACATAATCTTATATGTGTATAAGTTGTGATTGAAAGATACAATGAATGTTAAATTTAAAAATTTTATTACAGTACAGGACACATTACCACTAATCCCTCACAGAATACCCTCGCCAATTTTCAACACACTTTTCCCATCATTCTTGCCACTTTCTGAAACAGTTCCTGAAATCCTATCCATGAATCTCTTTAATTGTACTGTTGTGACTGCCCCCATGTCCTAAATTCATTCAAATTGTTCACTTTTCACACTTACTTCATTTTAGGGAAGAGCCAGAAATCACACACTGCCAGAGCTGGTAAATAAGTTGAATGAGGACATACTGCAACAAGATTCATTATATTTTTAATCATACCTTGTAAAACCACTCAAAAACTGCTTCAAAAACTAACAAGGATGAGATAAATGTATTTGAAGTGAGGGGGGTATTTTGATGAGGATTAACGTCAATGTGTATTTTACTGTAATGATTTTTCTGTTAGGTAAATATTCTCCATATAATTCTATCATAGCTTGCAATTAAATTTGCAACAAAACTGTCTTTAGTAAGACTCTTTAGTACAAAACGTACATTTCACAGTGGAAGGAGCAGTCTTAGTTATCTTTTGTAGCTCTGCTCTTGTTTTTTTTTTAATTCACTATTTTCATAAAAAATAAAAATGAACTAATAAAATGAGATGTGGGAGGATATTGGATATAAAATGTGTAAATAGTAACACACATGCAAGGTAGAATACTCATGAAACTGATGTAACCAGTTCCTAGTATTAGAGTTTCACCTCACAGAGATAAGGGAAGCTAAATTTGCAGTACCCATTTCTCTAAGAAAGTAACTTACTTTAAAAAGCTTAGTGTCTTAGTTATCTTTTTCATTGCTGAGACAAAATACCCAACACCCAAATTTGAAAGAGGAAATATTTATTTCTTCTCACAGTTTGTAGAAGGTTCGGTCTATAATCAGCTGGCTGTAAGATACGGTGGCATGGCAGAGGGGCAGCACAGAGGAGAAACTGTTCATGGCAGACAAAAGGCAGCAAAGCAAGAAGCTGTAAGCGACAAGCAGCAACCTCTTTCTGTCCTTTATAGTCTATCCAGGCTACCTACCCTCAGGGCAGGTAGCATTCACACTCGAGGTGGGGCACCCTTAATCGAAGCATCACATAGTGAATCAATCCCAGCATCACATCCTTAATCTTAGTATCACATGCTCTAGATCCAGCCACCTCCAAAAAAACATTACCTATGACTGCATCCTTATGCACTTTGTGTTTGTGTAGTTATCAAAGCCTCAAGCACTTAGCCATAGCACTTAGCACAAGCCATAGCACTTAGCATGTGTTCACATACCACAAAACATTTAGCAAAAGTGATGTAGAAATTTAAAAAGACTGAGGAGTCAATAAAATTTTGTAAATAATTATAAGAATCTGTCTAACACATTAGGGAAGATGTAATGAGAATAGAAAGGAAGAGAAGAAAGATGCGAGAAATATTATGGGAGTATAATCAAAATTTCTTTGTTGCCTAAAAGTCATAACAGGAGAGGATAAGAATTGAATATGATACTTAATTTTTAAGCTTCAATAAATACAAGCTGCATAACACTTACCTTTATCCTAGAGTATTTTAGAAATTCTGCAAGAGGGTTCTTTCACTTCGTGTTTGTGTAGGTTGATTATCATAGCTATTAAGTATGTTTAGTTTTCTAAGCTGTGGATCTAATGAGAGGACTAAATTAATATATTCTTCATTAGTTTATTAAGGCAATTATTTAACATTTATGGAGAACATATTATGTACAATAGACTCTTTTATAAATCAGAAGGAGAAAATAATAGAATGATGAGAGTTTAAACACTTAACCAAGAATCATAGAGTAAACTAGGGTAAGACGGAAACATTTGCCCATTTGATTATTTGGCATCAAATCTTATGTTCCTTTTTTAAACCTAGACCTACTGACTTATTTTTTGGAGAGTGGTGGAAGGTAAAGTGTCTATTTACCCATTGCTTCATTTCTTGATCATGGGCTCTTTTTCCTGGCACTCACACAGTTAACTCAGATTTTCTGGGTAGCTATGTGCCTTTTTGTGCCTTCAAAGCTCTGACTGGAATTAGATTCAGTCAGATGTGGGTTTGAAACCAGACTCCCTGTTAACTAGGTGTGTGACCTTGAATGACTGCCTTAACCTCCCTGAGGTTGAACAAAGCTGTTAATGAGCTCACAAAGCTGGTTGCCTAGAGTAGTCTTCACAAAGTGTAATTAGGGAAAGGAAACAGGCCAATTAGTAACCGGAAACAGAAATTGATCCCTCCAGGCTTCAGAACTGAACAGTGCTGACTTATCTCAATCAATCAATTGGTTAGATGGCATGTCTCAGGAAAGGAGAGCAAGTCGTGACAGGCCACTTGGAAAACGATGCACTAATTCTATTTTTTTATACCTTCACTCAATGTCAACTAGATTTTCAAGGGTTGTTCATCTGAGAAGCAATGAGCATTCGAAAATCTAGAAGAATGACTAAGAGCATTTCATTTTTCTTAAAATATTATTTGCTCATTGTGAATATTAAGATTCAGATTATTGAAATAGCAATGGATTAGAACTAAGGAGATTTGCCTTCCAGTACTGACCTATTGGGAACATACTGTTGTGAGTCTCTCTGAGCCTGTTATCTCCTTTCTGAAATGAGGGCTTGGCCTAAGTAAATTCCAAAAATCTCTTTGACATGTAAGTTCTATGATTCTATTACCTGAGTTCTAACAAAAGCAACAGAGACAAAAAAGAAAGTTATAAAAACATTAAACCTATAGAAATATTAAAGGTATGCCGCTACTGGAAGGGAATGGTCCCCACAGCAAGAAAATGACTCTAAATTAATATGACCTCTAAATGACAGTGCTAAAAAGTTAAAGAGTATTTTATACATATGATGCAAAAACATATAACATTAACAGTCAGAAAGAAGTCTAAACTGAAGAAATATTTGAAATATTAATTAAATAAATAGAATATTTATATACATAATGTATAAATTTGTAGCAGTGGTGAAAGAAATGGAAGCAGGAATTTTCTCACAATAATGATAGAAAAGTACTGGTTATAATTTAAAATTAGGAACTCAACATTATATACAAGGTAATATGCACATACATGGGTTATGACATTTAATTGAAAAGGGGAAAACCTTCTGACTATAAACAGAATTCTAAAAGTAATTAGAAGTGTAAAAGTTTACCTCGCTATTTAGCAGTCTTGAGACTTTTTTAGTACTAAAAATAGGTGACTTCCTCATTTCATCAGATCATTCCAAGAATCAAAGATAATCATGTTCACCGCATTTCTACCCCTTTTTTCATCAGTTCATAGATCATACATGAGCCAAATATTACAGAGACTTCGATTCTGAGGTTGCAAGATGTTGACAACGAACTGCTTTGCCACCTGGTCCCAATTCCATTATTCAATGTCTTTTTATTTGTTGTAGATGGGATTCTTCTCTCATCTTTATTTAATTCAGCCAAAAGGGCTGTTGAAAGTACTGTGCTTGTTGTTCTTGCATCCTAGCAGCACAGCTGGCCGTGAGGCATGGTTTGAAATCGAATTTCATTAATAGCGCAGTAGCCTATTAGTACACCTCTGTATGAAGGCGCGTCAGATTCATAGAGAATAATCAGAGGCCTGTCTTAGTTTGATCTCACAGATACCATCCCTTCTAAAATAAGGTAAAACACTTAATCAGACCACAGGCCTTGATGTCTCTTCGGTTCTGTGGATCCACACCCCAGGCACATGGGTTTGTCTCATTTTTAGATACACATAATAAAATGGTCATTCTGAAAGTTCATTCATGTGTGCCTGATACACCTGCTGACATGAGGGGCTTGTGTTCTTTTAGAACGTGGAGCACAGCGGGGGTGTGCAACAGGCTCTATTTGCTAGTCAGCTCTCACAATGGATCACAGCCTAAGTCCTTTCACTCTAGGTTCCAAAATTGAAACACGAACCCTCTGAGAAAGCTTTCATGTATTTCTTTTAAGCTTGGCTGCAAAAATAATGAGCAATTAGCTCTCGAAATGATGCACTGCTGTTTAGATGAACGACTTGTAGATATTTCAAGTAGCCCATTTAGATTCTGGAGAAAAGAAAGAAGTCAACCTAGGATGAGCCTTCCTATTTAGTCTTCAAAGTCCTAGGTTGCGCACCATCAAGCTGAGCTTCTGAATAAAATCGTTGCTTTTAGCCTCTGTGAAATGTTGGCACTCTGTCAGAATCATGTTTTTCAAGTTTCATTTCCTAGTGCTACATTTTCATGCTATGTAACTCTTTAGGTAGCCTCCAAGAAAATTAAAGCTTTAATATAGAAAACCATATTACTTTTCCACAGACTTAGCTTGATTAAACAAACTTATCTGCAGCTTTTATATATAATGCAGGAATTTCATTAAAAAAATAAAATTGAAATTCAGTACTTGATCCCTTTCTCTGAAAGCTAGTCAAGAGCTTGTCTGGAAGCTGGTATTGTACTTGTTTGTTTTCCTACCAAAATGTCAAAAATGGACTTAGGTCATATTACAATTAATGTATCTGAAGCACTTTCCACCTATTTATGTAGTTTGGTCATGCAAACTACATAAACAAAGTAATGAATCAATTTCACATTGAAATTTTCCTCTATGCAAAAGGTGTGAACACCTCTATAAACCTTTAAAATTCTAATATTAGCATTTAACCAGGTTAAATTTAGAGCCATTAAGATTTTTTTAGGCATGAGTACTCATATCAGTAGAAATCAATTCCTTACTATGAATAATGCCATTCAGTTTTTTATGTTGGATTGATGGTGCTTCAAAATACAGTCTTATGACAATGTCAAAAGAGTTAAAAACACTTTCTCTGTTCACTCTGGAATTTTATCAGCTTACTTACTTCTTTAGATTATTTTTTTAAACTAAGCAAACATTAGTATTATTTATTAATACCTTGGATGAGATTAGTTTTTCAGATTCCTCAGAGAAAAAATTATAGAAAAAATTGAACATTGATAGGAAACATTTTAAAAAGGAAGAAAAATATGCTTAGAACATGGGACATAAAAGCCCCACTCTGAATGTTGTGCTGTAATAGAATACTGGTGACTAGAAATAGATTCCTGCTTTCCATGAGACACTGAGTTCCTTCTCAGAAGAATCTATGCTTCTTATTGTATCATTTAGGGTTCACTAGTGGAACAATTTAACATAAAATATATGCAATATAAAGGATTTACAAAGTAGGCTTTACAGTAGCCACCTGAAGAGTCAGAGGTGAACAGTGCAAAAGAGTCATTGGTGCCCTGGAGAGCCGAGGAGCCAGCCAAGTCTAAGGCCTAGAGCTCCGACCTGAGTCCATGCCCCGAAACCGAAAGGCCTGTGTTGGAAAGCTGAAGGGTCTAAATTTAAACTGGCTATAGATGCTCAAAAGCAATGGCAAAGATTGGAGCTCCTCCAGAGAAGGAAAAGGGGAGGCTTCCTTCTCCTCTCCCTTTTTATTCCATCCAGGCTGCAAGCATATTGTTTGGTGCCATCCACAACCAGGGTGGGTTTTCCCTGTTTCGTGAGTCAATTGTCCAGAGACACCCAGAATGGTGCTAAACTAATTCCTCAGGTGTTTCTTATTCAAACTGACACCACAATTAATCATCACACTTATCTTTACCTAACACTCAATATACCATTCAATTCCTAGCAACTATAATTTAGCAAAAATTCAAACTTTAATAAAAATTTGTGGCATTTTGTTTATGGGGTAATATTTGGAAAAAAAATATTTGAGTAAATAACAGTGTAGAGAAAGTAGAATTAGGTGATGTGAATAGTTTATTTCTCATTGTCCTTCACAGACTTGTGTATAATTTCCTTTTCATTACTTCCAAAAAAAAAAAAAAAACCTCTTTATATCTGCCAAATTCTGTCTAGAATCTTATTCTGTTTGAACCAGAAACCCTCAGTACTTGCTGGCCCCAAATCGGTGATGACAGCAAAATGTTCAATACAGGGAGTCCCCTTGAAAGTCATGTGTCAGGCCAGGAAAGGGGGGAAAGCACAGTCAGAAATGCTAACGGTTACAGCGTGACAGGAGAGGAGCAAGAGGGAAGAAATTGTCCGCACACTAGGCTCCATGTTTTTGGTAAATCCATTTTCACTTCTCTCGGGAAGAACTCAGTGTGAATGACATAACTTGGATTTTTGCAAAGCAGGGATATCTCTCTAGAAAAGGATTAAGGGCTGAGAAAATTAGAAACACTCAGGACCGGCGGAGGGCAGGAAGTTAGTACATGGTTAGTAATGGAGAGATCAGAACAAAGGGCCTGGGGGGATTATGAGTTTGAAGACCACTTCATCATGAATTTGAAGTGAGGAAATCCTATCAAGGAGGACAGCAATGGAACCATTTATTCAGTTTGCAGAAAAGACTTTACATGTTTCTTATGGAGACTTTCTAAGCAAAAAACTTGAATTGTTAGAACACGGCAAAAACTGCACACATGAAGAATCAAACAGAATAGTAAATCCACCATTTTTCTGCATGGCAGGGCTTTAATGTTAGAAAATTTCCTGATAAAGACGGTACAAAGCCCACAGGCTCCTTGTTCTGCCCTTAGTAATGAACTCGTGAATTCTACAGCTGAGGGCATGGAAAAGCACAGAATGCTTACACCTGTAAAATAAGTTTCTGGGTTCTCTAGGCTTGCATTACTGCATGTAGTTCTTATTTAACAAATGTTTATTTGTTTCAAAATATTCGTTTTTAAAGTCGAGTTTCCTGAGCAGTTTCGGTACCATTCCCGTTGAACTGTTTGGGAAAAAAAAAAAAAAAAAAAAGACTCTTTCGGGGCTATAATTTCACCAAAACAGCTGCTTGAACTCTACACTATCGGTAAACACAAACTCCCCGGAAGGAAGCTTGGTAATCAGCAGGTGAGAGTTGGACTACAGCTTGTTCCACGCTGTCACAAACAAGCAATTTCTCTGAGGAGCGCGACTCTTCTGTCTCTCTGACAGCTGATTCTCCAAACCTTTGTAGCCCGATGGGGTTGCAATTCAAATGGAATGTTAGCAGGCTGGAGCTGTGGAAAGACCATGGAAAAAAATCTAAAAGGATAATGCATGTCATCTCACTAACAAAATTCTCTTCTTACCAACAAGGTTCCGGGTTATCAGATGAGTGAGAGAGAAACAAACTAGGATGCTTTGCTGTTTTATTTCTTTCTTAGCAACACAGCTATGCAATATTTTGGTGAGAAATGAAAAAAGTAAACCATTATAGTTTGGTTTTTAAATTTGGTGCTGATGACCCTTGATGCTATAGCTTTCACCCGTCTTTGAGCACCTTTACCAACTCCTTGCATTCATATCATATTTCATAAGAAAAAGTGGATATTTGGAACTCCAAATGTGCATAACTTTGTGTGACAGCCAAAGTAAACCAAGTTGTTTTCTTTTTTTTTAATTTTTTTCATATGTAAAGTAGAAAACAATAGTGATTTGATGAGACAATACCTTTGGGAATTCTGAAGACTCATCTAGAATTTAATATATACAATCTACTTGTGAAAGAGCGTTAAGGAAGTGTTTTATAAAAATTACTGAAAAATTAATCCCGTTTTGTTTTATTAAAATAATTACCAGGATTTACTTCATTTAATTGGAAGTAACAATGGAAACTCTCTGAGCTTTGAGAGAATAACTTGAAACTAGAAATATTTCTCCAAATACCATCGAAGATAGATTCTACATACTTCATTTTTAAGAATTTCCTTTAAAAGAATTCCAAGCATCGAAGTCAGTCAGTCTCCCTAAATTACCTGCAAAATAGGGAAATATATGAAGCAGGGAAAACAAAACAAAACAAAACAAACAAACAAACAAACAAAAATGAAGTTTACTAATTGAAAAGAGAAATGCCTATTTTTCCCTTACAATCGGATTTCAAGAATTACATATTGAGCACTGCTTCATTTTGAAAACAAATCTGCAACCTGGCAGGCCGATATTGAGAAAACAATATTGGAGCTGAATGAGGGCAAATTCGGCACAACACAAATTTTTTTGCCTGCCCATATGAAGTCAGACTGATCTTTGATCCCTCTGGATTTTATCGTTAAACTTTCATGTATCCATTGAGAAATTGTTCTAATTTTAATGATTAAGTCTTTTCATAAAATTAAAAATGTTTACAGGAAAGGGACCTTGAATTTAGAATGAGAGCAATTCAGATCTAAGGAGAAAGGGTCAAGTTCTGCAATCAGATTAGGAGCATGCTGCCTTTATCTTCCTACACTATTGTACCCTCTCTTAGCTGAAGGAGTTCTGCCTATTACTATTCCTCCAAGGAACATGGCAATACTGCTCTTACATAAAAAGGCAGGGTGGTATTTCAAATTTACAAGGGCTACAATTAAGTATATATTTTACTACTTATTAATCAAATTTCTTCATTCTTTTTCTGTTGTATTTATAAGGTTCTTATTTATTTGATAAATTACTTTCTTTTTATATATTGGAATAGTTGTTTTTTATATACTGGAATATTTATTGTTATATATATTGGAATTCTACATATCAAGAGTAAATTCCCAGCACATACATCTTGCTCTCTGACTAGGTCCTTTCCCTTCTCATCACAGACAGCTATTTTTGGCTTTCACTAAGTAACTCTAAGTACCTCTACTCCTGAAAGGATGGTGATTGTGAATGAATCATTAGGGTTTATTGCCTGGACTCATCTCCTAGGCTGCCTACCCAGTTGCAGACTGTGTCCTATGCCAGTGAGCAAGTTATCAGCCTCTCTCCTTTTGTTTCTTTATAGTAAATCTTTTTCTTTAATTTAAATCACTAGTTTGTGCATAGCAAAGCTTATCTCAAAGTGATGTTATAAAAATTAAGAGATACTTTAAACTGTCATATGACACCTATGACGTAGTCAATAGTGGGTGCTAATAAAAAGCCTGAGATTTTGGCAAATGGTGTTTCAGGCTTTGAAGACCTAGAATGAAGAGTGTGATTGCAAATATGTAACCAGCTAGATCTTATGCTTCATATCAGAGCAGGAGCAGGCCTAGAGAAAGAGACACTGAGCAGTCTCAAGCTGCCCCAAACCTCTATGTATGAAGATTGTACAACATGAATTGATAATAACAGTAAAAAGTAAGTTATAAAAGGTGTAAGACAAAATTTACTAACTTAAGACTGTTTTGTTGTAGTAATGGATTATCATATAATATAAATATACTTAACATGTAAGAGTAAATTCTATTTATTTTCTTATTAGATCCCAATACTGGTAAGTAATGTAAGAGAAAGATTTGTGTATGTTCTTCCATGTTATATAGACAGGATCATATTTTTAAATTATTTATCATGTAATGGATAAAACTATGCACATTTTTCGATTCAGTGCAAGTATAATGGCATGATAAAATTGCTATGAACAATAAAAGGACAAGAATATAAAATGGTTAAGATTTTTACAGTACATTATTTGGCTTGAATTTCACGATCCTGTAAAGATACCACATCAATTCTGCGGTGGTAAATTCTAGTGTTCTTCCTTGTTTTGAACAAGAGAAGTGAGCCGGAGAACTGTAGAAATTTATTCAAAGTCACAAAACAAGTATGAGGTCCAGCGTTCTCTAAGTTCAACTAGTCTGTCTCAAAAGCTTGGGTTCTTAAAGACTTACAAACTTACCTTCATATATAAGTAGGGGACAGATTAGGGCTTGATGATATTGGCATCACTTAAAATGATTTATAAAAAATCAATAAAATTTTTCATGACTCCATATAGTTTCACAGTGCTTTTTTGTTATACCTTATTCCACCTCTCCATTTTACAGATGAGCTAAAGAGAATTGAGCTAGGCAGAGATTTGTGGAAAAAGGAGACCAAAAGTGACTCATTCAGAGGATGTAGCATGAACACCTGTACAGATCTGTTAGGGAAAGATAGTAGTTTGGAATAAAGTTGGATGGTTCAATTTGGCTAGAATATAGTCTACGCAGATGTGGTTGGCGAAATATAAGCTTGAAAATGCTAGCTGTCGACGGAAATTGAAGGGCCCAAAATGACTGGCTGAGAAGTTGACAAATGACTCAGCAAGAGATATGGAGTTTAGAACAGGAAATTTGAAGAGAAAGAACTGTGGTTTGGGAATTTCCATCTAGCAGAAGCATTCGAGGCAAAAAAGGCCTAAGGGTGACTGTACGATTCTCTATGCATAATACATGAAAAAATAAGTGACCAAAATAGACTTGTAATCTGAAAAATTAACGAGAGCATACAGCAAGTAATTGTTGATAAGGAGCTGAAAAAGAATTTGTTAAATGGTGGGGAAATGTGAAGCGAGAGAAAGGTTCCTGTGAAAAGCTTAACTATTCAGTGATTTAAAGAAATACCACTAATAAAAGTCAGCAGTTCAGCCGCCTTCAATAATATCACCTCCTGTTCATTAACAGCTATTCTTGTACGAGCTGTAAGCTAAACTCTTAACGAACTTTGCCTTATTAAATCTTTAACGACCAAGTTAAACGTATGTCATACCTAGTTACAGACATGAATACAAGGCACAGAGACGATATATAAAACTGCTCAAGTCACGGCCCTGTGGAGTATTAGATAAGGGTTAATTACAGAACTGCCTGATCGCAGGTTTCACTGTGGTGTGTTACTGGAGACTACGAATGTGAATATAATATGAATGTAGATAATTTGTGTTTTCGTTACCAGTCCAACATTAAGTCGTATCGATCAGAGCTTAGAATTTAGAAGTATAAGGCTTAATATCCAGTTTTGCGGGTTGTATATATAGATGGTATTTGATTTTTCCAGGAATTGACAATGGCTGGAAAGTGTGCTAGAAGAGAAGACGGTAAGGAAATGAACTTAAAGGAGTGTTTCAATTACAAGAAAAAGAGGAAACAAGTAGAAAGAGGAGGCAGAAATGCAAGGAGGAAAATTGACGATATAAGAAAAATAGCATGTGATATATATTTATTAGAACAAATTCAATATTCTTACAAAGCAAAAAGTGTGAAAATCTAGATACATGTAATACTTATTGTCTAGATTCTATTATTTAGTTTTTCCATATCTTGAGATAGACATAAATTAAATTTCAATAGCCATGTAGCTTAAGTTCAACTAAATCAATTAATGTAATGTTTAACTTGCAATGTGGCAACGTCTGGTGGAATGTGGAAATGAAAATATGAACATGGAGTAGTTTGAAGCCTCTGCTTGCCTACCACCCTGAGAGGCAGACAGGGTGTCATATTACAGTTGTTTATTTCAAAATGAAAAGTACTACAGCAGAGGACCCCAAAGAATTTGTGTGAAAGTGGGGTTCACTCACTCTGCGAGACGCGTTCATGTAATGACAACCACTGACGTGGCTGAGATGTTGATTCAGAGGCACTCTTGAGGAGGCAGGCTTCAGAGGAAGGCAATTTTATTGTACACAGATGTATAAAGTCATAGAGTATATTTCATCGGATTTTTAATTTAAGAATTGGAAGATAGTAGATTTGAAACTGGAAAGAGAAGAGCTAGAACACTGAAGGTATTTTGTGCCATATTCAGGGTTCGACTTTAGCTCTAAATGAAAGAGTGAATCATCAGAGAAATTTAAATACAACTGTGTTATAACCAAATGGATATTTTTAGGACGATCACTTTGTAGGCAGTGCTAAGGTCAGACTGGGTGTAAGTGATACCAACAGCAGAGAGACAAGAAAACTATTCAGACAACTACAGCAGTCTTTGGATGAAGGAGCTAACAGTGCAGGACTACAGCAATGTCAGTGGGATTATCAAGAAGCTAACCCCCCACTGCAGTTAAAATCCAATTTTATCTTTACAAAAATGGCCTTCCACCCTGTTTTATCCTAATATGATGGAAGGTAGGTGGGGGTTGAAGTGTGTGCGTATATATGCGTGCACACAGACTCCACACACTCATATTGTCAGGGAAATATCGGAGGGTGAAGATTGAATCTTACTTTCACGGACATATTTAAGGTGTTTATCTGTAACATCTTGAAATTATGTTTAGATAAAATATATCAGTGTGTATGGAAAACACTATAAAATGACTCGTGTATGAATGACCTTGTAGATTTTTAGATGTCACTAGACCTAATTGATTTTGGATTACAGGAGTCTGACCTTCCCTGATCACAATTAAGATTATCTCCTTGTGCTAAACCAACTAAACAGAATAATAAGACTCATTCATGGTACTAAATTATTATACAGATATCATGTACGAGTATCATGTAAATTAACAGTAGCGATAATATCAATGTAATAAGAATCATAGGTGTACACTGAATGCAACGATTTCTCACCAAGGTTCACATCTTCTTGAAGGTCACCACTCCATTCCAAAGTCAATGTATTTGACTCAGTTTAATAAAAACTCATTGATTTCTTTTTAGATGACAATCATTTTACTAATGTTAGGACCATACAGGGGTCAAGGAAGATGGTAGATTCAGCAAATTATAGTCAGGATGTAAATCAATCTATTAAATTAAAACAGATGGACAGGTATAACATGTACCACTTTTTTGAGAAAAAAAAAGATGCCAAGTTTCAACTTTGGCAATGATCTTAAATCTAATTATGAATTAGGAGTTAGTGATGCCTCAACATACATGATGAAGAGATTCTAAGGTGAAATACGTTGTTAAAACACAAATATATGGGGCTGGGATTTAGCTCAATGATTAGAGTGCTTGGCTTGCAAGCACAAGGCCCTGAGTTCGATCCCCAGCACCAAAAAACAAACAAACAAACAAACAAAACCAAATATATGTTATTGGATATGATAATTTTAAATTTAAGCTTGCTGAATTTCTCCTTTTAAGCATATCCAATTATACTTTGCTTTCATTTTTTTTTTTGTAAATAAATGTTAATTCATTCCTCCCAACATTAAGAATGGAGAATAAATGTGATACATAGAGTTGAGAAGTGCAATAACAGGTAATCCAGAGCCTTACTCTGAACTGTAATGTCTCTGTGAGTCCTGCTTAGCTTCTTTCTTTCCCTCTGATGTTAAAGTAATAATAATAATAAAAAAAAATCCATGGACACGAAAGGATATAGAATTCGCATCAGTGACATTTTTTGTTGCCTGTCAAGGCAATAAAATCTATTCAGTCAACTTGCCACTTTTCAATATGAAGAGGAGGAAAAGTTTTAAAGGTTTAATTCATGCTAGTACAGTATAAAAATAAAAAACACAAGGTTTTCATAATGCTTTGCAAACAGCAGTAAAATTGCAGAAGTGTAGGAAACAGCCACCCTAGTCACAGTTCAGGAGTAATTACTATAGATGATTGTGTTCGCTCTCTCCAGGAGATGTCACTAAAGACTGGCAAAAGCATGCTTCACCTATTTGTGGGAAATAGATAACTGGAAATGGTGACAGTAGGGTGGGACATGAAAAACTTCACTCATTCTGGAAATACGACATGTCCAGTTCAACTGCATTCCTCCTCAGAATAAAGAAGAAAAATACAAAGAAGATTAAACACCTGTTGAAAAGCCTTACTATGCACCACATGTATTTGCACGTGGGAGGCACATTCCCAGTTAGCAGACTTACTGTGTCTTTAAGACTGTTAAGAATCATTGTAGAGCCTGGAGATTTAGCTCAGTGGTTAGAGTGCTTGTATCCTAAGTGCAAGGTCCTGAGTTCAATCCCTGGCAC
>PVJO010018250.1:0-37141 GCA_004026905.1 Hystrix cristata | reverse complement strand
TCAGGATAGACTGTGCACCTTGGATCCCAGCCCCTTGGAAAGGGAGGAAGAGATGCCTGCAAATTAGCAATAAAACATATAGCTTCTCACCTGGATTGTGACTGTGTGTACAGTCACCAGTGTTGTAAGAATATGGATTAGGGGCTGAGGATTTAGCTCAGTGGCTAGAGTGCTTGCCTTGTAAGCACAAGACCCTAAATTCGATCCCCAGCACCAAAAAAAAAAAAAAAAAAAAAAGTATACAGATTAAAGTCTCGCTTTTGCTGTCTCTGGTGTCAAACTTACTATTTTTTTCTTTCTTTCTTTCTTTCTTTTTTGGGGGAGTGTCTGGAAGAGGTAAATTCATGTCTTATACCATAAATAATTCTCATCTAGAAAAGTGGAATTACTTATCTGTAATTCTCATTCCTCTATGAGGATTATTTGTCCACACGATTGAACTTTTGTTGTTGTTGTTCTTCAAGATCCATAATAGCTACAAAATCTACAACCACCAGAATCATATTCCAGGCACCAAAGGGGGAAAAAAAGAGGAAGGCATAATCATTACAGCTGTTATAACTTCTCTCTTTAAGCTTATATCTCAGAAATCTAACCACAAAGTTCTCTGAAACCCCGCACCAGCCACATCTTAATCTCATGGAACGACTCACCCAAAGTGTACTCAGGTAACTGTGTGTTTTATTACACAGAAGGAAAAGGAAATGTTGGCAGAGGGCAAAATGGGGAAATACTAAAGTGCAACTATTCATTTTTGTCACAGAATAGCACAAATAAAGCTGCCACATGCAAAGGGATAAGCATCCTCATTAAAAAATTCAAAAGAACAAGAATCTATGAAACATTGGATGGAAGAGAATACAAAAATCAACAAACAAGAATTAATTATGGTTTCCCATATCATTGGCAGAAATATATAATAAAATATTTTTGTAAGGCAATAATATTTTGGTTCTCATCTAAGATGTCACTAATTGTTTAAAAAACTCATTCAGTTATATGATTTGAATTGAAAGGTAGAGGAAACAAATTTAAAAATGTAGAAATGATATAGACTGAGGTAGAACAGAAGAAAAGGAAAACCGAAATTAAAAATTGTACTTTTAGGGAAAATTGCAGCTTCAGAGCACAAGCCCAGGCTTTTGGGCCTTTCCACCTGTGAACAGACCATCCATGTTCTCCTATAAAGTGGGCCTTTCTCTTAAGGATGGGTTGCCGCTCTATGTGTTTGATGCCTCCCACCTGTGAATGGTTAGCACCCTTCCGCAGAGAGGGTCATCATTTTCATCTGTAAATTGAATCCCCTCTTTCCAAAGATTCACAAGCTCCACAAATTACTACCCCCAATGTCATAAATATATCCAGCTCCAAGACACAAATGTTTCTCTTTCTCTCTTTTTCTTTCTCTTTCCCTTTCAATCTCTTTGTTTCTTTCCCTTTCTCTTTCTTTTTCTCTCTTATGTGCACTTTAAAATTCTGCCTAATAAACCTCTTTATGCCAGTTACTGACACTTCTTACAAATTCTTTTTCTGTGATTGAAGTTAGCAAATCTGCAATCTGCCTTATTGGTGAAGTGAGTCAGTACTTCTCATCTTCATTTTGGGAAACTTTCTACAACCTGTAGAGCAGAAAAAAGCCATGAAGCAAAATAAATAATAAAGGGAAAATACAGATTATTCACTACATTAATCCTGAAAGACAATAGAGTGGATATGTAGAGCACAGCGAGAAGATATTGCAAAGCACAGAGTAATCATCAGGTCATTCAGATCAAGAAGAAAAACAGAAACACAACCCGGCAGAAATATGTAAAAGATATAAAATGTAATTCACAGACAAAAAAAGCAAATCACACACTATAATTCACAAAATGGTGTACAACTTTTAGATAATTATAAAACATAAACTAAAAATGATATGCTTTACATTGATCAGCTTTTTAAAAATTAAAAGGAGAAAATATATAAATGTTCTTGGTATATCTTCTGTTATGATAAAGAAGGAAATTAAAACCAATATCCTGAACAAAAATTACAGAATATTGTATCTAATTTTGATGTTGGAAACATGTTTGCCTTTTTCATCTTTATTTTACTATTTGAAAGGTTTTCATAGTTTTAAAATATGTGCCAGATATCTTGTTTATGACTGATACATCTTTCTAAACTGATAGATTCCTGAAGGACACCTTAAGGTCATTTTGAGGTCATTTCTTTGTTTCAGGCAGTGTTACTATATAATACTTCTCAACTTCATGTTTCAAAACTACTTGTTCAAGGTTCCTAGGTATTAATGGAAATCCTTCTGAACTTGGACTTTTATGTGTTGATCCATGTTAGTGATTCCTTTCAAAGTCTACTATTAAAATGCACATGCATTTCCTCCAATTAGTACTCTACCCCTTCCATGGTTACTGCCAAGTGTTATGAAGTCAGAAGATAGGTGGTTAACTAACAGCTCATTAGCATTTACATATTTAAGTCCTTTATCAGTGCTTACTTGTTTGAAATCTCCTGAGAAGATTAGTGGTGTTTCAGTGGGATCTCATTTATCTATCCTGAACAGACCATTTTGTTCCTGGAGAGCTAAAAATATCTCTCTCATAAAAGCAAAAGTTGCACTGAGAAATTTAATCAGGCAAAGACTTTACTCAGGACTGTTGCAATAGATCAGAGAGACAAGGACCCCATCTCAGATTAACTCCACTGAAATAAAAGCCTGGAGTTCTAAGCACTGGAATAGGAGTCGTTTAGGTCACTTGCCTTTGCTATTGACCTATCTAAAATTAAACAGCTTTCTCCTGTCTAAGTGATGAGGTAGATTTGCTAAGAAAAGTACTTACCTCAATTAGCTCCCTCCTGTAACAGGAGGTCTGCTGCTTGAGATTACATTTCAAAGGGATGCACCCAAGTCCGTGTTCTCATGTATTCTAATGTAAATGCCAAAGGTCAAAGGCATAGAGGTAGGGAAGACCCTTCTACAGTTTACTCAAGAGGAAGGAAATATTAATACAGTCTCAGTCCCTTTTGCTCCAGTGTCTGGGATTTGTGGAGTCCTCCTAAGTAAGATTTCATGCATTTCAGACACCAGTGTGTACTGACATTTTGATTTGGATGTCTAATGGTCTAATAGATACTCCCGGCTCATGAGGTCCAAAACCAGATTCTCTTCTGAGGGCCAGCACCCTGGCCTAAAAGCTACATTTGCTTGGTGTGTTACCAGCCACTTAGGTCTATATGCTCAGGTTCCAAACAGGCACATCAAAATTCCTTGTGCATATTTGTATCGTTTTAGAATAACACATTTACAGGAGTCAGAGGTCAGGCCCTGGAAGAGGCACCATGCTGTCTAAATGAGATTCGATCAGAGTTCCTGATTAAGATTCTTCTTGCTCCTTATTATACATCCAATAGCCTGGTTTA
Source organism: Hystrix cristata (assembly GCA_004026905.1). Classification (NCBI taxonomy): domain Eukaryota; kingdom Metazoa; phylum Chordata; class Mammalia; order Rodentia; family Hystricidae; genus Hystrix; species Hystrix cristata. Next base: position 33,718 of record PVJO010018250.1, on the reverse strand, counting down.
CATTTTTCTTAAATTCCACAAATTCTAAACTATGTTATATTGAACTGTTGACTTGGTATTCTTTAATGAAGTTTCATGTCCTAGACACACCTTGGGCAGAATGCACTTCCCCTGTCTTGGCCTTGGTCTGGGACAGGTGACTTGATCTGACCAAAGACCAGACCAGATAAGAGAGGCCTCCAGCAGTTCTGCTTGCCTTTGGCACCTCTGCCACCACGCAGAGAACAATATACTTGGGGCAACTCACTACTGCTTCCAAGAAGGTGCAGAAGACCAACACAGACAGGTGCCACCTGGATTGATCGCTGTAACATCCCCAAAGATAAATAATACTTATCTTTTATTATTATAAACGGATGCTTTTTAAAGCCAGTGCATTTTGGGGTTACACAGCAGTATCAGTTTCACATACTTAGTTTTCTTTGTATAAACTTTCACTAACTCAAAATATCCAAATTTTATTTCGGTTATCAACACTTATACACATGAATACTTAATAATTGATAAATTATCTTATTTTCTATCTTAGAAAGATCCAAAGTGGCAACAAAATTTTGAGCAAGATAAAATATTCCTTGACTGTATCATTGCCCCTTGTATAAGTTGGCACTCTAACTTTCAATCTTTTCAATAGCTATCCTTGCAGCCCATCCTGTTACTTGTATCAGTAGTCATCTATCTTAACCTGGAAACTGACTGATTAGTGAACCTCAAGGTTTAGGAATAAAAACCCTTGGTAAACCTATGACCTCTGAACGTACGATCAAAGAAACAGTTACACAGTCATTTGTGGAGCCTAAATTCAAACAAAGTCAGTGTTTAGGACCATGCTCTTTAGTGGTGGTAATGTACTAGTGTGAGTTATTTGAAACGGATTCTGTGGAGAATAGCCTGTATTTGTTCAGAAGCAAATATTTACTAATCACTTTGCACTTTTTCTGTTTTAATCACAGTTGCCCTATTACAATACCTTCTATTCTAAGAGTAGATAATTCCTAGAATTTAGACTTCAGTTTTCTTTTTCAAACAAACAAAGTGGGTCTTCAGTCACTACAAAACATAAGTACCACTAGCATGGCTTTAAATTAAGGAGAATGAATGGTCTCGGGGTTTTATCCTTAACCTACTTATAAAGTGTAACACTGAGGCAAATTTGTCAAACGGGGAAATTGACTATAAAGTCATAACGAATGGCATAACATTTCAGGAAGAAAAACAAACAATTTAAAACTAGTTTGGCTATATACCAGGGTGGTGGAGAATAATGTCTACAGAATTAGTTTACCTGGGTATGAATCCCACTAGCTTTGTAAATTTGGATATTTACTTAATCTCTCTAATTTCCTGGTATATAAATGGGATAAAATTATATATATCTCATAGGAATATTGTGAAGATTAAAAACATTTATTTCTATAGTGTATTTAAATGACTTATAGCTCATAATAAATGCATTTTAACTTTTTCATTGTTGTTGTCATGGGATATTTGGAGATGACAAGGTGTAATACTTTAAATTATTTAAAATAATTTTTTGCTAACAAATCAAAAACAATAACTGTTAAACAAGAATTTTTTATTTACTATGCACCAAGTACAATGGTTGGTATTGTATATGACCTAAACCTTACTGCAGAAAAAGAAAATTAAAAAAATAGGTTAGCATTACTCACGTTTAACTCTAGAAGCATCCAGCCTCCTATTTTCCTTTCCATTTTTATCTCTTAGTCACATCATCACAGCATCTCTCATGTTCAACTCCGGTAATTCTGAACTTTGCTCTTTCCGAACACAGCTGGACTCTGTGTATTGCCTTCAGGACTTTTTTTCTCGCAGGGTTTTTCTCCACAAATATTTGCTCCCTCACGCCATCTTCCCCTATTTCCACGTAACTTTGACGGTACTTCTACTCAGGTTGGATGTCACTTGTCCAGCTGGATTTAGTGGTTTCTTGGGAGCATCTTGTACATGCTCACGCAGTGCATTTTTCTTCTCCAATACAGCCAAGCTGGCATTTTTTTGGAAGTGACTATTCCAATCTTTTGTTCATCTTTTAATAGTGCCTATTTTTCATTGATATATTCGAGTATTTTAAAATAGATACTGAATATGATCTATTTATTAATTATATGTGATACAAACATCTCAACCCCTCTGTGATTCACTTTTTTTCCCTTAGCATATTTGAAAAACATAAAATATAAAAAAAAATTAACATGGTCTGATTTATCATTTTTGTCTAGTTATTGCTATTTTTTCCAATTTAAGAAACAGTTCTGTACCTTAATATTGAGAAAATTTCTGCATGTGCTCTGCAGACCCATTTTTGTTGAGGTAAAACTGAATTTTTATTCCCCCAGCACCATGACACTATCCAAAGCATTCTACCTTTATAATTATTACATCTTTCCTGTATAGTAAGCCTCAAACTTTAGTGTCCATCAGAATCACCTGGGGTGCCAATTAAAATACCGATTGTGAGACTTCATTTCCAGAATTTCTGATTCTTTGGATCTGGGATGTAGCCTGCTAACTTCCATTACTAACAAGTCTTCCACAGATGATACTAATGATACTTACTCGGGGTCTCCACTTTGAGGAATATTTTATTTAAAAGGAATCTTCAGATTTAAAAGGAATCTTCAAGGAATTTTTTTTATATCTTGACCCTTTCAACATTCCTTCCTACCATTTTAACTTTCTTAAACTTTCAAATGGTGTTTTATTTTGTTTTGTTTTTCATGTTTGTGTGTGTATTTGTGTGTGTGTGTGTGTGTGTGTGTGTGTGTGTATGTGTGTGTGTGAAAACAAAGGGAAGGAGGAAGGAGGAAGAATGGAGAAAGGTTGCCCAATTAGTTATCCAGGAATTCTAATTGTTCTCAGTAAGGATTATTTGTCCCAAAAGAGCCTAGTCTATAAGAGGTGGCATGAAGCTTTCCCTTTTGTTTTATATGAAAACAAAGAGGAATGCATGAATGAATATATTAATTTGTATGTGATCTACTTGTCACCTATTTTTATTTAATGCAAGATGGACTGAAACTTTCTTTTCTTGTGTCCTTCTAACACTGTTATTTAAGAATTTTCCACCTAGAGACTCAGCGGTGCCCTTTGAAATCAGTTCTGATCATGATTCTTCAGCCATTAAGACTGTTCTATTCTGAGACCTACTAACTTACCATTAACATTTTCCTTTTACTTTACATAATTTTAACTTAGCAACTTATTTCTCAGAGACTGCATATTCTTCAAGTTCTCCGAGGTCATCATGTGTTGAGTTTCTGATACGTTCACGGCCTTGCTTTATTAGTTTCTTACGTTTTGAAATTAGTCTGTCTCCTAAAGGTTACCAGTTTTTGTCTTAGACTTAATTTGAACGATCAAAAAACATATATGTGTGTGTGTGTGTTGTGTGTATATATACATATATATATATATATCTTTTATCTTTTGTCATTTAAAATCGATATGGTAGTAAGTCTCTTTTTTAGTACATTCTTAAATATCAGATTCTAACCCCTTCTACTTTTAGGTAACTAGCAATTGTTTGACTTCTCTTCTTGAAATCTGGATTAAAACTTCCTAGACTTTGCAGATGGACAACACTAGAATATTTGTTGTGATAAAGGATCTTTAACTTTATTCTATCTATAGATTTATTTTGTCTTGAAGTCTGTAATTAAGAGTTTTAAAAATCTAGGGTTTTTTGGTCTTTGTTTTTAAATTTTCAAAACCTTTCCATCAAGTAATTAGAACTTAAACCTTCTTGAAGTGTTCGTGTTGTGAATATTGCTGACAACATAAATTTTGTATCACATTAATTAGAATGGGCTATTATCTTTTTTACATAGTTGCATGTAATTACTGAAATTTAACTAACACACTGTCTTTAAAATGATTCTTGATAAGGTCTCATGATTTTTTGTATTGGTTTATTGAAGTATTTTTAACTGATACTCTAATTATATTCATTTTGCCCCATTGCCGAACCAAGCAAGTATCACAGTGAGCATGTAACAAATGCTTATATATTGAATAATCTTGATCCACTTTTTGCCATTTCAGCAAAAGACTCATAAGGAAACTTGCGCAGAGTATTGTTGAATGAGTAAAGTCAAATCATGGTTTTCTAAGGTATCCGAATATATACTTTGTGATAGTTTGATTCCTAGCTGTATATTTATTTGATAATTTTTTTTTTTTTTGGTGGTGCCAGGGATCGAACTCAGGCCCTTCTGCTTACAAGGCAAGCACTCTAATCACTGAGCTAAATCCCCAGCCCCTTACTTGATAAATTTAATAAAGTTTTTGTTTTAAATCCTACTTACATAATGCCATCATCAAAGATAAGCAAGCAACTAAAAATCTTACTTTGCCGCCTAAGATCAAAAAGTAAAAAGCTCAATAAACCCATCAATGTAAAACTTCCCATTTGTTGGGAAGTTTCAAAACCTTTCAAAAGGTTGGAGAAATCTGAAAACGATTAGAAATTGTATTCTCCACCCCGAAGTTAATATTAACAAACCTGTAGTTCCTGAAAGCAGCCAAGAGAGTTCAGTCGAAGAGGAAACCTGTTTCAAATTAAGAAGGAACAGATATTGATTATCAATTTCAGTGATGGTAAAAGCGACTCTTTGTTGAAAGCATATATAATTCTCTTAAAAATATATTTACAGTAAACTGTTAAAGTATTTCTAAATTTATTCTAATGCTACCTTGGACACCTCAACAGATGAAACTTCTCAGTCTTTCCTTAACTTAATTTGTCGTTTGAATGCTGGTCAATGCATGTCACAATCACTACCGGTTATGAAACACGACACAGTGATTCGGGATGCCACCAGAATACTGAAAATTATTTCCACCGTTCAAGCAGCTTGTCTTTTTTCTTCAAGTTGGTATGTCCTTCACTTTTCAGTTCATTTTTCTCTGTCAGTGTGCTTATAAGGAGCCAAGAAATCATCTCTAACCAGTCAAATAACTCTGACCATCTAAGTCACTTTTAAGAACTTGCAGGTTTATGAGTAAATTAAAAAAAAAATTCTCTCAGACACACTTTCAAAAATTCAGAGAAGAAAGCTTAATGTGTGATATTTATGCAAAAACAGTGAGGGAGTTATTGAATAAAAATAAATCAACCGAATGTAGAAGTACTCTAGTCTACCCTTCCTGTTCCAAAACCTAAATTCTCTTTCTGCACCTGGAAATTTTTAGATTCTTTGTTGCCAAATGTTTAAATTATCAAGACAAGAATATTTCTATCTTTATCCATGAGATTTGAGATCTGTTTTCCATGTATATACATAAGCTAGAATGTGTGATTCTCTGAAATATCTGCTACATTACCTACGATTATAATAGTTACTTCATACACAGATCTAATTATGCAGCAGTGATAGCTTACAAAAAAATCAACTGCAAGCTAGAAACGTAGAAAAATAAAAATATAGATAAATGTTTAATGAAATAACTTTTTTCCTAGTTTTTAAGTTTCTTTTCTGTGTAAAACATAATACGTTTTATAAAATCATACACATTGACTCAGTAACTTCTAAGAATCATGTATCATAGAATATGTCCCTGTTCATAATCAGGTTTATTGATGTGTTCAAGGGTGTTTGCAATAGATAATTTTTGCATGTGTAGGTTGAAAATTGAAAAAAAATCGATGCCCATATTTAGAGGAGTACTTGAATAAAGTAGAATATATTTAAATTCTGAAAGCAGTATGCAGTTATTTAAGTGAATTAATTAACATGGTGGTAGTTAATGAACATAGGCTACATCAAACTAAAATTAAATGGAAAAGAGAAAGGTGCAAAAATATGAAGAACAAGGATGGAACCTACTAAGACCTTACACTAGTGTAAATATCTGTAGGATGAGACTAGTGCGGAGAAAAATATGGTCGCATACACACAAGTCTGTGAACCTGGATTTTTTTGAGAGTGGGTAAACCAAGGGAAACTGAAGAAAAAGGAATAAAGGTAAAGCAAAAAAGGAAGTATGACTGCATTGTAAATAAACACAAACTTCAAACTGCAACAAAATTAACTCTTGAGCCCTCAGTTAGCACCCTACCCTAGTGGTACTATCTTATGCCCATTGAAGTTTAAAGAAAAGAAACACAAATGCTACTGTGGACTTCAAAAGTGAAAACCTGAAGTCTCCACTTCATTTTCCTCTCTCCATTACTGAGGAAGGGGAGGAAATGAGCTGCTCAGTGAGTCCCTGAATAGTCAATTGGCCCCAGCTAGTCAGAACTATTTCTAGGAAGTCTGATTCAGAAACTCAGCACCCAAACCCCAGTCTCTTAGAAGTTCGTAGTTTTTGGAGCCAGGAGGGACAAGGGGCAGGACAGTTCCCTGAAGGACAGTCTCTAGATCACTGCTGCTTCTTTCAGCTCTCTCCTCTCCATCACTATTAGTGATTCCGTCGACATAATTGGTGCTCTTCAACGTGCAGGAGGTCATTTAATTCTGATAAGGATCCTTACCAAGGAGTGTTATCGCTGTCCCCATTGTACACATGAAAATGAACTCGGGGTTATTAAATAAGCCATTCAAAATCTATTTTATAATTGGAAGAAGGGTGATGAGACCATATCTATTTATCTGGAAAACCCTGTCTCTTAAAAGCAAATAGGACGCGCACCACAGCACAGCTAGAAGGAATAAGTGCTAATGTTGCACAGCACAAGGGGTGACTGTAGCTCACAGTTATGCAGCACAGATTTTATGAACTGCTAAGAGAGAGGAGGTGAAAGGCTCCAAATACAAACTAATAATAAGGGGATGGAAAGGTTAATTGCCCCGATTTCACGTGTACATATTGTATATGTGAATTACACTTTTGTACTGCACCCACCTCATAAATAGGTACATTTATTGTATGTTAGTTGAAATTTCTACAAAAAGTTTAAGGACAGGAAAATGTTATCCACCTTGATTTGATCATTATACACTAAATCCACATAACACATTATTACCCCATACCCCATAAATTTATATAATCAAAATAATAATTTAAAAAATATTAAAAAAAAAAGAGGGAACTTTTTTTTTCCTTCCAGCCTGACTTGTTTCTTGCTTTGGGACTTTGGGAGAATAGATGAAATGGTCTTTCCCACTAGCTATGGACTGAACACTTATCTCCTGTGGTTAGAGTAATGTGAGTCTTCCATACTATTCACACATCCCCATGGTTCCATGTTGAGATAGTAGCTTAAAATTCCTGATAAAAATATAATTTCACACCTTGATTTTCTCACCTATTATTCTCACCTCAAAAATCCCACATTATTTGGGTATTTTTATCTTAATATAAAATATTACTGAACAAAACAACTTTAATATAATTCCTTTTAACATTTCAAAAATGGAGTTAAATTCCACATACCAAAAAATTAACTATTTCAAAATAAACAATTCAGAGGTATCTAAAACATTTACAATAATGGCAAATATGTTCACTCTCCTTAGGTTAAAATCAATACTTGTGTTTAACCTTCTTTCCCCTGAATTTACAAAATTAATACCAAAATACAACTAAAATGTCTAGGTCTATTTGTTTGTATAATTGGCACTGGATACTCTTGTTATAGTGAAGAACGAATGAAATAATATGTATAGGGCACCTGACACAAAAACTAGGACATAGCTGACCCCGAATAAAAGCATTATTTCCTCTGTCGTCCCCCTTCCCAGATTTTATTATTGCATATTGAAAATGAGAACCTATTCTTGGCAGCATAAATCTGTCCTTCCTTAGTTAGGGGACTTGCGCCACTTACATAAAGATTTTGGCATAGTTTGTAATTTATCCTTCAAACCTCCTTGCAGTGTAAAGAGGAAGGACAAAGAAGGTGAGGGTGGAAGCACAGGAGAAGCAGAAAGCAAAGGAGATTATTTTATTTATTTTAACACACACAGCAAATTTCAGGGACACCAGCTGTCTTTCTTCTTGGTTACACTGCTTTAAACAAGCTCTCAGACAAAGAAATCTCAAAATACAAGGAGTGCTAAGGAAGGAGACTCACCTTCTGGGGTGCGGGTTGTTAAGATTCCCTAAAGGACAGACTCTCAGACATGACAAAGTCACTTTCTACCCTCAGCCCTGCTCTGCAGGGACGCCTTGCAGAACTTCCGTTTACTTGCAAATGAAAACCAAGAAAGCAAAGTAAGTAGAAGGGAGCTGGAAAGTTCCAAAGGACTATAAACAATGAAGCCACGAAAACCAGGCTTTTGAGAAGGGAAATCTTGAAAAGATGCCAGGGAACCAATTCATACTAAAGTGGGAACAACAAGAACAGAAAAGAAATCTTGCAACGCCAACTGTAAATACATTAGAAACCCAGCAAAGGTGTGTGTCGCCGCATTCAGAACCTTGCTGAAGGGACAAACTGAGACGGCTACTCTTATCTCATCTTCTACCCGTCTCTCTCTCTTCAAACTGTCTTCATTTTTTTCAAGAGAAAATACGTATTAGTAATGTCACCAGACAGGGTCCAAGAACAACCCCCCTCCCAAGAGAAGATAGGGACCTCAACTGCTCACCCCTCATGGGACACGTTTGTCAGCTTTCATAACAGAAAAGAAATTTCATCATGTGTCAGTGAGAGTTGGGCAGATTTACCAAGCAGAGTTAGAACAGAAGGAAGAACAGAACTTGAACAGTGGAGGGGACAGTCTGCTGAACTGCAGACTGGATGCTTACACGGAGAAGGGACGAGTTTGATGGGCTGCTGTTGTGGCCTGCGTCTGGTTGAACCTTATCTCAGTCCTGGTTGCCTACCTTTGGAGCGATCCTTTTGGCTTGAGGGGCAATTTGGTTCCTGTGAGGTGACTCTTGCTGGGGAAGGGGCTGCCTCAGATGCCGATTGCTCCTGCCTGGGGGACGGTCACAAGGCCCTGCTTTTCCTGGAACCCACACTGGTGATACTCAGTTTAGAACAAAAGCTGGAGATTTCCAAGTATGGCGCCGGAGAAGGGGTCTGGAATTGGACGTCATAAAACCTGGCAATTCAATATTCCTGCAAATCCTGAAAATTACTTTACTCTTATGTTGGCGTCCTCAGGTTTGTGGGTAAATTTAAGGCTAACGACCCTTGTAATTAGACAATTTTTACATGATTAACACGCCTATATGCAAAGCTGGCAGGGGTCCGAAACACTGCTTTAAGGTAATAAAGGCAAAGGCAACAAATAAAATGAAGGCAGAGATGCCAAGCCTGATCCTGCTCTGAGTGGCTATTGGAACCAGCCTCTAGGTCCTTGTTACAAATCCCCCTCTGTCTTAGTTCATCACTTAGTCTTGAGGGATCTGTTAGCTTTCTAGTGGGGCAGTAAACTAGTATCCGAGAAGGGGTAAGCTGAGTCTTGCATTTCAGAAATGCCTGGTGCAGCCTAGTGAGTAAGGAGATGGAGCACAGATAAGATAATCTTGGAGGGCTGAAGATGTCCCGGAACTGTAGTTTTCTTTCTCCTTTCCACCTGTCTTTAATCGGTGTGTCTTACCTTGCTGAGGGCAAGGTAAAACCCTAGCAACATTTCTCTGAAGTGTTTCTTTAAAAACTAAAAATATTCATGAACTGCAAAGTAAGTTTATGGATACAAATGTCTAAAATTAGGTCAGATTTTAAAAATCAAAATTAATGTACAAATATTTACTGTCTTGAATCCTTTTGATAGTGAACTGCTAATATAAACATATGTACTTTTAAAGTGCTATCTAGTACTTTACTTGATATTCTCAAATCCCCTAAGATGCTATTTTCTCCTAAAATAATGATTGTTAGGAGATAAATAAGAAAACATTAGCGGCTGGGGATTTAGCTCAGTGGTTAGAGTGCTTGCCTTGTAAGCACAGGGCCCTGAGTTTGATCCCCAGCACCAAAACCAAAACAAAACAACAACAACAGCAACAACAACAAAAAACATTAGAGAATAAACTGATAAACGTACAACTGCCCAGCAAAATTTAAATTTGGAATTCAAATTCGGAACTTTTCTGGAAGCTTTATTGTATGATTTTATCATTCCTTCATTTTTATTCCAGAAAATATTTTAATTAATTTTTGCATCTCAAAAGTATCAGCTTACCTTCCCAATTTTACCATAGTACTGAAATATCTAAAACCTTTACACTCTAATGCTTTTCCTTCAATCTTTAGAGATTGGTCTGTGTGCTTAGGTAATGATACAAAATTATGAGAAGTGAACAAAAGAACAAAGTAAACCCTGTAATAGTTTATAGTGCTAAATGTTTATGCACTGAAGTGAGACAGACCTGCATCCTAATTGTGGCTGCAGATTTAAAAAAAATTACTTACCATCTCCAAAACACGGTTAGGGTTTCATTAGTAATAAAAAGGCAGGTAATTTGCTTTACTATATCAATTCCATTATGAAAAAAACCTAGTAAGTCTAGGTCATATTATGAATGATTATATTAAAAAGAATCCTGTTTCTGACTGTCAGGCTAGTTTCCTTCACTCTGGTTTTTACACTCACTTACTAGTCCTCTGGAAATTGAGGAAGGGCACTTCATTCTGGTAATGAAGAGAAAATATGTTGTTGCACTAAACAGTGGCGTGCACCAAGAGATAGTTAGCTTCCTCAGCACAAAAGTCTTACTTCTATTTTCACCTTGTGTAAATGATAGTGTACGCTGTTTCCATGTGGCAGGCTGACACTGTGATCTTGACAAACTCAAGAGAAATATTTCATCTCTCTAAAAATTAGAAGACGGTATCCGAAGGTTTGTGCTCTTTTATTTTTTCCTCTAATACTACATGGCTCTACATTAAATAAAAACTGGTGATTTTTAGTCTGCAGAAAGGATTTGTTTTATTTTTCCTTAAGCTTTAAACTCACCTGAGCTATGTGTGCAGTTTTTATAATGAGAGATCCAAGCAGGCTGAGTGGGACTGAGTAATGATATTCTACTTACAGATCATTCCCGTCTTGTTACTGAATAGCGAAATCCGGAGAATTCCTCAGACATTGAAAGACGTGAAGAAGGTATTGTGAGAAGGTGTGCCAATGACAATCGAGGAACAGCAGTGCTACATCAAAGTCTAATCAGGACCAAAATTAATTTTCAGTACTCATCATCAAGAGATTTGATTTCATATAGTTTTATATTCTTTCAAATTAAGAGCATTTATTCACTTTCAGCAATTGAAACTGCGTTTTATTTAAATAATATTCTCAATTAATACTCATTTGCTATTAAAATCTGTTCTGAAGCTGGGCATAGTGTTGCCCATCTGTGATCTTAACGTTTATATCCATTTCTGTCTTTCTGAAGCAGATTACATCACAGACCGAGTTACTGGCTTGCTTCATACCCATAAGACACTCGAATCCCGCAGCATGAATCCTCTTTATGCTTGTAGACAGAGAACAACATGATCTTCAAGATCATGAGATCATCAGTGAATCAGTTAATAGCACCTACCTTGAAAGGATTATTATGTAAGATAAATGAGACAGTTAAAATGCCACACTTACTATGAAGTCTATCCTGTAGTAGTAAATGTACCGCTGTTGATTCTTACATCATCAATATTATCATTGGTCATCTTTAAGTCCAGAATTTCTCTATCGCCCATTGAGTTTAAACTTCCTTATTTGGTGATCACCATTAATGATTGTTAAAGTGTAGATTTTGGTTCAGAGGTGGTGGGTAGCTTCTGAGAGTCTGCACTTCTAACAGGATCTGGGAATGCAGAACCTTTAGCTATAAAAGGCTTCAACTATGTTAGGCAGTCAATAAAGCAGGAACACACTATATCTATGTATGATACTACTTAAGAGTAAGGTTCTACACTTTCATTCCCTACTCATATATTAAAATATTCTTCTTCCTTTTCTCTTTCTTAATCATTCATTGATTTTGAAAAAAATTTGAAAGAATTTCGTTTCTAATCAGTCAAGTCTAACTAATTTCTGTGTTGCTCATTAAATGGTCTGAAGACGTGAAGACATAGCAGCCAAGTAGAGTAAAAATTAAATTCAATTTGATACTTTGAGTTGATAGAACTATTAGAGTATGTTTTAAATTAGAATTCTGAGAAGGGCAGGGGTTTGGGTTGTATCTAAGCTTTTCAAAGAGAATTTTTAAAGAACTACAGGCAAACGTAAATCCTTTAAAAATGTAAGAAGGTAGAGGATGCCTTATATGTTATACATACTGATTCTTATTGTTTAGCTTTCAAAAGCACTGGCTTATTCAAATAAGAAATTTCTAGAGGGGGTACATAACAAGAAGAAATCATTTTATCATTATTTGCTTTTGAATTTCTGTTTCTGAAAATAAGTTTTAGCTAAGAAAGGGGAAGAATCTTCTCCTATATTCTATTAAACTATTCCTAGGAGTTATGAAGAAAGATAACACTTAATGTTGTGGGTGAAAAAACAATTGAGGAATAGGAAAATAACATATATATTCTACAGACCACACTGAAGGGAACATTCGATCAAATATTTCAGGAAAATTTTATATAGAACTCAAGAAATTAAGTATATATTTGACTTTCTCTTCAGCATAAAGGTTTTTACTTCAGCAAGAAGGGAAGTACAGGTCTTCCTGGCTTTGTGAAGAGTACCATCAAGAAATAAGATCACTTTACATAAATTGAGCCAAAAAGGTTCATTTGCTTAAGATAGCTAGGTAATCCAAAAATTACTTTTCAAGCTCAAGTAATCCTGAGAGCTGGCTCAATTTTTCATTTTTTAATCAGGGATTGCACATGTTCAAATATACTTTATTATAGCCAACTGCATCTTTTCTTAAATTGTAAATTTCAGAAATGATAATGCAATGGGTAAATATTCACTTTTTTGAAACTGTTGCTTAGGGACACTTTTAGTAAGATAAAACATGTTATTTGGTTTCTCAATTACATTAACGACACATAGGTTACTATGGCTATTTTTACAGTCTAGACAATTATTTCTGTATCTAGTATATTCATGGTCCTTCAGTTATAGAAAGGTAATCATGAAATTATTGGGAACATTCCAAAGTTTTGTAAGATAATACAGTATCCCCCATAAATGGTACAAAGACTTGTATGTATTACATGGGAAAGAAGTTTCCTTCTCAAAAAGCACAGATGGAAAAGTTAAAACAGATGATCGAGTATTCACTTAGAAACCAAAAACGCGACCCAAGTAAACACATCAGTGGTGTCTGCATGGAATGAAAGGTGGCTTTGTCATATAGGAAAATTAGATTTGGCTCAAAAGGTAATTGCTGAATTAAGGGAAGATATTAAGGGATGATTCCCCCAAATATTGCATGGAATATGGTTACCATTTAGAAGGAATCATGTTACCATTTAGAAGAGATGTATGACGTGCACAGGTAGAATTAAAATTGCAGTCTCTACATCGCTATTTTATGAGTGTTCTCTTTGATCTCGTTGTGTCAGAGAACACGCTCATTACTGCACACCCTGTTTTCCCACATCTAGTTTTGCTACCTTTTGCGTCAAAGCCATACAAGAAGTTTTTAATAGTCATCCAGGTTTAAGTCATTTTTTTAAAATTTCTAAGAATTCTATGAGAAAACACTTTGTGTTTTATCTATGAGTTTTCAGACCCGTGAATAGTGCTTAGCGCCCAGCAGAAGCATCATCCATGCTTACTGCATGATGTTACAGAGATTCTACTAATCCAACTATTATGAATTATGTGCATAGAATGTACTTACATAAATCTACTTCATATTGTTTAATACTTACAGTCAAGGTGTGAGAAAGATAAAATTATTTTCACTTTATAAATGAGGCAAATAGAACTCTCCAGTTTTACCTAGCTGGGACATAAGCCAGGTTATTCTGATACCAAATAATGTGCCTTTTACCAAATCCAGTCTTATCTGTCTCTACTGCCAATTTTTGCTGTTTCATAAAAATGTATCATAATCTAAAATAAATCAGTTCTGTATTCTAGTGGCTTTTGAGTGTCCTACAAAACACTGAAGATAGTATAGACAGAGATGCCACCTTATATCTGCTCTCAATTAAATATTATGAATTGGAAAGAGACTTTTTGTTTTGTACAAATTTTAGCCTCCACTGCCTTCAAGACATTTGCTTGTTTTTAGCACATTAATCCTTATGGTATTGCTCTGTAGTGGTGCTTTTTTGTAATGTCATCTTCCAGGTGAAATAAAGCTGAGTTGGACATTCTCACACAGCTAACACATGCAGGACATGATTCAAATCTAAGTGTGTCCAACAACACTTCTTCCATTTGGCTAAATTAACATTGGGCTTTATAAATCAGTTACGTTGAATGTATGATTTAGAAATGTATATTAATCAATGGAGAAAGGTATAAATGTACCTCATAAATATTATGGGCTTGACATCTCAGAGAATGACTTTGATGCAAAGTGGGAAATTCAGAGCTGCAGCTCATGTACATGACTACATCCTTTCATGTGGTCCAACTTTGTTTGAAACATTAAATATCAGGTCTATTTTTCATGTTCCATCTGTCCAAGACTGTTGGTCAGTACTGAGAAATTCCTTCCCATGGGTCTGTTCTCTCCTAAGCTCCTACTCATTAGATAAGGCTGACCTAATTATCATTGTCCCAATTTCTTACACTAGGATAATTTAGTTTTCTTGGAAATAAAAATATGTGTCACCAGGTGAACAATCATGATGGTTGCAGTTCATAAACAAGTGTGAAATTTAATTTCTATTCTTCATCTTGCAAATTTTAATAATCAACGTAAGAGCTTTTTGAGAATTTCCCCAACCTCCTTTGACCATGATTAATTACAGTTTAATATTAAATTTGTTTGCTTTATTATCATAGTCTCAAGATTCATTTTCAGATTTGCCTTGTTCAAACTTCAAATGGTAAAATCTATTACTTTTGTCACTCATGATAGTACTACTTTAACAAATTATTGAGCAGCTATCCTGTTCATGTTTTGGGTCATAATCATGTTTTGGGTCAACACTAACTATGGAAATCTCTAAAATATCCTTGCAACCCATCAAAATGTCCCAAATTTATTCTTTTTTCCTTTGATCTGGACAATTACACTATATTTTTTATGAAGTCACATTATTACTATCAGTAGGTCCGATAAAACTTGATAACACGCGTTTTATTTCAGAAATCTTGCACGTATATTAACTTTAGAGTTACTAAATATTGTTTCATTTCCTGTCTTAATACCAGGCATTTTCAATCAGGCTTTCCTGTCTTACAAGCACTGTTGGGGTTTCTTTTTCCATATGCAGCGTAACTTTGTGCATTCGGTATGCCAGCTAAACATTGCCAAAACAAAATTTACTTTGAATTGCAGTAGTGCCCAAAGTTTTAGAGTATCATCGATATTTAAATGACATATTATGACTGCTTATACCACATACTTATGCAATTCATTTCACATCTGTTTGTTTCTTTGTGTGGCTAACAAATACTTTAAAAGCTTCTAACATGTTTTTTTTTCCCCCTCTGTAACCGCATATTAATGTGAATTTAAAATGTGTTACTAAGTAGAGAAATGCTATAATGAACGGCTGTATACTCAATGCTTAGCTTCCATCATCATCACAATTTACCCAATTTGTTTTAATTCATAGACATACTTCGCGTTTCTTCTCTATTTTGAACATATATACCATCACATTATTTTGTTAGTACATATTTCAACATATACTTCTTAAAATAAAGATGTTTCAAAAACCAAGTGTAATAAGATAATTAAAAGTAAAACTCCAAGTTGCATAATATAATAACATATAAATCAGCATCCAAACGTAACTCCTTAGTATCTCCTCGCCCTTCAAGACAAACACTATCTCTGTGGTGAGGAGTGTTGAACTCAAGACTGCTCGCATGCTAAGCAAATGGTGTGCATTTGGGCACAGTGCCAGCCCAGATGCATGCATTTTAGTTTGAGATTATGGATTGTGATTACATAATTACAGTGATAAAAACTGTAACATACTGACACAGAAATGGACATTTGGGTCAATTCACCAGAAGAGAGGATGCAGAAATAAACTCAGGCACACTCAGACATCTGACCTTTGACAAAGGGGCAAAAAACATCCACTGGAGAAAGAGCCTGTATGATAAATGCTAGGAAGCTGGTTATCCATGTGGCAAAAAGATTGAATTTGGAATCCTATTTTGCACCATCTACCAAAATGAAATTGAAATAGATCAAAGAACAAAATATTAAAACAGAAATACTTAATCTGCTGGAAAATAAAATAGGTAAAACTCTTGAAGATATAGGCACAGGCAAGGACTTTCTGAACAGTATATCAATTGCACAAGAAATAATACAAAGAATCAAAAAATGGGATCAGAACAAGTTAAAAAGCTCCTAACTGCAAAGGAAACAACCGACAGAGTGAAAAGACAGCCTAATGAATTGGAAAATATTTTTTTCCAGCTACTTCTCAAATACAGGACTAGTATCTTGAATGCGTTTTTTAAAAACTCAAAAAATAGACCTCCCAAAATAAAAGACACATTTAAAATAGAGAATTAAAATGAATGGACACTTCACAAAAGAAGTAGAAATGACTAAGGACATGGAAAAAATTTCAGCATCTTCAGCATTTACAGTGATACAAATTAAAACAACGCTGAGATTCTATTTTATGCCAGAATGAATGGCTACCATGAGGATCAAAGACCAAACAAATGCTGGTGTGGCTGGAGGGGGAGAAGGAATCCTTCTACATTGTTGATAAGACTGTAAACTAGTACAACCACTATGAAAATCAGTATGGAGATTTCTCAAAAAACTAAAAACAGAAATTGTGTTTGACCCAACAATTTTCCCTCTCGGTAGTCCCCAAAAGAGCTAAAGATTTTTGCATGTGTTATAGTGATACATGGATACTTGTGTTTATAGCAGCATAATTCATAATAACTAAATCAGAAATGATCTACAGGTACATCAATAGATGAATGGATTAAAATATGCTATAGGCACACAATGGAGTACTCTTTGCAATAAAGAGGGATAAATTTGAGTCATTTGTAAGAAAATGGGTGTACCCTGGACTATCCTGCTTAGAGAAATAGATCAGAAACAGAAGCTTAACTATCACATTTTCTCTTATATGAGACACCCAAAGTATAAATCATTAAAAGAGTAAAATAAGAGATTGATAATAGGAAACAGGAAGGTGGATCTTTAACAAATGGGAAGAGGAAATAAAAAGGAGTAATATAGCAACTTGCTCCCCACAATGAATGTATTCATTATACATTGCTAACAAATACGAACACTAAATTAAATTCATGGGAAAAAAGACTACGGATTGTACTCATTCATCGTGCAGTCAATAGAAGTAAATAGAGGTGCTGAATAGAGGTAGTTTTTCAGGTTTTCATATTTGATTACTTTCTCAGCGATATAGAGATTATACAACCTGGTTCTTTAGTCACTGTGGTGGACTTAGTGTAGTCAACTTGTGTAGGAACGCCCAGCTGGACTGTGTTGATGTGGTTCTGAGCATAGAGGATCCACCTGAGGATTGTTGCCTATACAACATAAAGGAGAACGGGAGCAGAAGATAGCAGCTGGCTGTTTCCCAGGAGAAGCTCAGCTGTGGTTGATTCTCCATAAGCGAACTAGGCTGTTCTCATCGCAGAAGGAGCTCAGGGCCTTGCTATGGTCGAGGATGGCTGCTGTTCGCTTCAGGTGAGCTCTGGTCTGCATCTTCACTGTGAGTGCCATACCCTGGCTCCAGTGTAGATTTCCTCAGCCTTTTAGTCCAGACACAGACATACACAGGACCATGTCGTGGGCTCCTAGCCCTTGACTGATCTTTCCGGTCTCCAGTGCATAGGTAGATGTTTTACATTCTTCTTGCATTTGGCTTGTGTGTGAATGTTGTAACTTGTACTTGTCTGTATTAAATCTGCTGTCTTGTAAACCACTGACTCTAAAAAAGTAACTACTACGATCACTTATCTTCTGTACACTGAAAAACATTCCAGATATATGATGGCAGGCCAGTTATATCCAGCCCAAAACAAAAGGTTCTAGTGAACAGCACCTCCCAAAGAGAATTGCAATACAATTAAAAGCCTAATTCTATTTTTGTTCAATTTATTTGTCATTTTACAGCGTGTTTTTCTCATCAGTCTCCACATAACATCCCAATATTTCTATCGTTTGACTATTTTTTTATGTTTAAATTTAATTGTACTATTCTCTTTTTTCCCTTAGTGACACACTTGTTAAAGAAAACAGGTGACATGCTTTGTCAAGGCTCCTGTTCTGGATACTTTTATTGCATTTCTTTGACATTTAAATTTTTCCTCATTTTTTGTTGATTTTGTGTGTTTTTTTGTTTGTCTGTCTGTTAAGCCGTTCTGCTGTGTTGCATTCTCTGCACATGCTTAATTTATTAAAGGGTGTGCTTGGTTTTAGCTTTGTCAGGTAATTTTATATTTTAGTAGGTGTTTTATATTCACCTGCGTCAGAAGCCCACAATCTCTGTGATATTAGAGTAATGAATAATCATCCCCTGAATGTATTTTCTGAGAAGGAAGTATGAAACAGTGATTTTATAATTCTGTGATTCTTTGCTCATTTTGCTTCATTTGCTTATTTTTCAAAATAACAAATTGGTATGTTAAATATTTTTCAAATCTAGACATCGAAGACTTGGTCAAATTTTTTAAAATTTTGTTCAAGTATTACTGTGAATTCATAAGGCTAAAAATATTTATCATGTTTCTTTTGGACAAAAATTGTGCAGATTTGTGTTTGAATAGTATTGCTGCTAGCCAGACATCCCAGCACTAGGTAACTGAGTAATGATAATCAAAAGTTCAAGGACACACTGGGCTAAATAGACTCTGTTTCAAAACACAAACTAAGAGCAGTTTTCATTTTTAATCTACATTGACAACACACTGTTGTGCAAAAATAGAGTAGTGATTCCAGTTGGCAGGTAGTTGCAATTATCTAAGCACTCAGTGATGGCATGGGCTACGTTGGATGAAATCAAGTCACTGAGAAGTGTTGACTTTATTTTTTTGGAAGCTAGAGGTGGCATTGAGAGACTGAATGAAGAATGGAGGAGAATCTAAGGATTCTAAGTGATCACAGCAAACAACCACAATTAAGCAGAACTTGAGAAGCTGATTTGTGGAGACCGTGCTAAGCATTAAGAGCTCAACTGTAGATAAGTGGAGTCTGAAGATTTCATGAAAATTTCAGTTAAACATTTTTAATGGAGTTGCACACATAGCCTCTGTTCTGGAAAGTCGCTTAGATTAGATATTTAAGTTCGAGATTGGTCATATTTGCCTCCATATGGCTAGTATTGTCAGGAGAGTGAGAGTTAACTAGAAATAAAGATGTACCAGGAGTGCATCCTGTGCATCAAAACATTAAGGAGAATGGAGAGGTAAGAAAAAAACTCAGGAAAGAGTATTTAAAAAGACTGGCTTATACGCCACGAAGAAAATCAGATGCCTATGTTGTCTCAAAAGTCAAAGGAAGCACTTTAATGAGAAATTGCTGAGTTTTCTTTGGATAAGTCGAGTAAAATAACACATAAAGGCTGACCATAAACTAATAAACCTGGAGAGGCAACTGGAGAACTTGACAAGAAAAGTCGAGTACAGAAGAATTTCTAAATTTAGTTGGCTCCAATAGAGTAAGACTTGAGTCTAGGAAAGCATTCTTGAATAATCTTGTCTTCATATTCCCAATATGCAAATCTATATAGTATATATACATATGTTAAAATATATATATAATATTATATATATATATATAATTTCTAGCCATACATATATAATTCCTGTGCTCTTCAAATAAGACAATTCAGTGTTCTGTCCCTACTCTTCTTACTCTCTTTGGGAATGTAAACACTCACAAGTTAAACTTTATTAAAAAAGAGTTAAAATTGTGTAGTGTTGAAGGTAATGTTATAATCCAATGTGTTTTTTTCTTTTCTTTATTTCTTTTTCTTTAGTTTGAAAATGTGTCATTGGAGAGTAACTTGAAAGGTCAAAATTTGCACATGCTATAGTCACCAGGTGATACAGACTGGAAAGATTTTAAATCATTTGCTGAGAATATACTCAAGAATTTCTGGAAAAAGGCCAAAATATGATGTTAGAAACTGATACATAGCTATTGCTAAAATCCAAGTCAGTAACGTCTTGCATCATAAAAAAGTTGTAAGTTGATAAATAGTACAGGAATATAGAATGTACTAGCATGATTTGAGATAGTCTTATATACATTTAATATGATAATGTTTCCATATAGTAGTTGAGGATTTTTAAACTTTAATGGTTAGAGATTGTGTCAAAAATAAATATAATTCTAAATTATCTTGCAAGATACAGAGATTCACATATCATTTGTTGGTTCACATATCATTGTTTCATTTTTCTTAAAATTATTTACTGGTTTTTACCAATAGTAAACTATTTCTGAACATAGAAGTATCTGGCTATATTTTACTTTATATGTATTTAAGAGTTACACTTTTTAAAAGATATTGATGAACGATATTATACTAAATTACCTTAATTAAAATTTTTGAAGTATGAAAATGTATAATAAATAGGTGTTACTTTACCAGTAGTACTCCACTGCCCTACTACTGATCATTATACAATTTCATGTTTGTGCCATGCTAACGTGGAAATGGTCATTCTAATAACATACTGTGACTTATCCAAAATCATATTTTTAAATTTTCAATATTGAGAACAAACAAGTTAACAAAGCAAGCTTGACACTTAGGGTACCCTCCTGCAAATATCTAGGGATAGAAAATACTGATTTATTAGTGACCTACGAGTGCTCTTGTAGGGTATATATCGCTATCCAATTGTGACCAGCAGGTCTCAGTTTGAGGGCTGGTGCTATGTCTGGCACGTTTCGTGTTTCTGAGACCCTGCAGTTGCATATGCTAGAGCTCTTGCTTTGTAAATGTGCTCATAATTAATAAATGTTGTTTCAGGATAAGAATCACATTACTTGAATATTTGCTTATTGTATGACACAAATATAACACAAGAAAAAAGGCTTTTTATTTTCAGTGTGCTGTTTGCTCTTTCAGATTTTAGCTTTGTTCATGCTAGTTACTTGTAAATGATACATTTGTCCTTCAAGTCTGTCTTCTCTAACATTCAGGATGCCAGTCAAACTTGATACCAAGGGACCATTGCTACTAATCTATTAATTAATTATATGCTATTACAATTTAAACTGGATTGATAATTTGACAATTACTCTTTAATTATATGTTTTACACTTATTGAAACATGACAAATAAAATAGGTTGCATCTATAAGAGAGAAATTTTTAAAAAATAACTTGACAATATATTAAAGAGCCATTCAGATCAGAGCTTGATTAGACTGCTTTCATGTATGTTCTCAAAGGCAAGATTTCTATTTCCCCTTCACCTAGCATGAGAACTGAATGTCTAGAGGCTGCTTACAGTTGCTTTCTTTCTAGTCATCTCAGGTTTCAGGGATACTAGTTTGGAAATATCTGAAAAAACATACGAAATTAGAACCAAGGGATTCTTTATTTCGGTGCACAGATTCTAAGGTGTTTATGACATCCCCATCAAAAATATGCAGCATCAGAAATAATTATAATTGAAATTTAATATGTCTCTTCATCTATTCATAACCAAACACTTTAGTTTCTTAATCATCTTAGGAGTGGAAACTATTGTTCTCTACTGTGTTCCTTAGCATCTAAAAGAATGCTATAGAGATGAGATTTAATAAAGAACAACTGAATGAATAAATGCTTGTTGAATGAGATATCCAAAACTCTTGCCAAAGATGGAGATGAATCTGTTATGTAAATGCCAAAACCATCATGTTAAATTTCTCCGCTGGGATAGTGATTATAAGGTACGACACAGTGAACAGTAGGGAAACTTAGAAAGATATTATCAAGGTTGTTTATCTCTACCGTATGCTGATAACAGAACCAAGCATCGGTCCAACTCTTTACTAGATATACTGGATAATTAAGGAAACTGTCGGTCTTCCTTAATTATCACAATATATCTGTCAAGCTTCCAAAAATGGAAAAGGCACATTGCTCTCAATAAACATGTCCTGCAGAGGTAATGGCCTTTGTTGTCCACTTAGGTTTTTATTCCCTACTTCAACAGATAGAAACAATTACTTTTATAGTTTTTTTTTTTTTTTCTTTTCATAGCTACCCACTTATGATTACCTCCTGGAAAATTCATAAGCTGCACTTTTGACATGAGACAAATTTCCTAAGTAGTATTTCCATCAAGCATCATAAGTAGTATTTCCATCAAGTTTTCTGGCTGTTATATCAATTACTATTATTTCTATTGTTCTATGGAAAAATATTTTTCTCATGTTTGTTATACAATAGTCTTATCTTTTTGGTCATATAAATGATACACTTTTGAAGAGTATGATGATTTGAGCATAAGACCAGCAATCTGCTTTGGTGCTTTATTTTCCTATCCTGTCATTTTCTTCATGAGTCTGAAGAACACATACTCATATGAACCGGAAGTTTTTGTACAAACTATAATCCTTGCATCAGAACTCACTATTTGGTGAAGTTTTACATTGTGAAGAGCACGGTGGAGAACCATCTTTTTTTGCTCTGACCTCTTTCTCATCTTTATTACTACATTTGCAGTATGTAATGATCACACGTGTCTTGGGAATTTTGTACATGTACACAGCATATCTGGATTCTTTTGTTCCCTTCGCTCCCCTCCATCCCTGCTCCCTGAGACTCTTCTTCCCTTCCACATTTGCAAAAGCTCTATTTCCACTGTTTTTCTCTTCAGTTCTTTTTTAAAACCCATTTCCCCTCATTTGCTCCTCCCTCTGTCTCTTTTTTCTCTTTCTGTTAAAAAAAACTCCCTATTTCCTAATATCTATCTTTTATTTTGCTCCTTATTTATACTTTGGTTTTCTCACATAAAAAACAATGTGATGTTTAAATTTGTGCATCTGATTTATTTCACTTAACACGGTCTCGATGTGCATCCATTTACTTAATGTCTCAGGTTTATCCCTCTTTATGGCAGAACAGTACTCCTTTATATATAAATACCACACTTTTTTATCCATTCATCTGTTGTTGGGCATTTAGGCTGTTTCCAAGATTTATCTATTATAAATTGTCCTGCATGCATGTATCACTGTGGCACAATCACTTTAGCTCTTTTGAGAAGATACCTGGATGGGGAATAGCTGAGTCAAATGGAATTTCTAGTTTTATTCTAGTTTTATTCTGTTTACTGTTGGTGACTAGACTCCCACTAATGATGAATGCGCATTTCTTTTTCCCTGGCCAGGATCTGTTATTGATTGGTTTCTTGATGGCAGCCATTCTTTCTAGAGTGACATGTAATCTCAGTATTGTTTCAATTTGCATCTCTTGGACGGCTGGTGATGTTGAACATTTCTACCTGTATTTATGGGCCACCTATACTTCTTCATCTGAGACATATCTATTCATGGCTGATACCTATCTTTAGATTGGTTTTTAAATTTGGGGTGTCCTTTTTAATTCTTTATATATTGTAGATATTAGTCCTCTGTGTAAGGAGTGACTGACCCCAAGTTTTTCCCACTCTGTAGGTTGTCACTTTACATTTTACATGTTGGTGGTTTTCTTTGCTGTGGGGAAGTTTTTAAATTGATATGATACCATTTGTTGACTATTTATTTCTTGTGCATCCAGATTTTTGCCCTGAAAGTCTTTGTCTATACCTATGTCTTCAAAAGTTTTACCTGTTTTATCTTCTAGCAGATTAAATGTTTCCATTTTAATATTTAGATCTTTGATCCAACTTGATTTCAATTTATCTATTATAAATTGTCCAATTTGTCTATTATTATAAGTGTATGATTATAAGTGTATGATAAGAGATATGAGTCTAGTTTCAACCTTTGGCATGTGGATAGCCAGTTTTCCCAGCACCATTGGTTAAAGAGAATTTCTTTCCTGTAGTAAAAGTATTTGGCCCCTTTGCCAAAGATCAGGTAGTGACTGTGCCCAGAGTTGTGTCAGTATCCTCTGTCCTGTTCCATTGATCCACAGGTCTGTCCCCCCCCCCAATATCATGTTGGTTTTATCACTGTAGCTTTGTAGTATAACTTCAATTCCATCCTCTCCCTTGCCCTTGTTGCTCAATATTGCTCCTGCTGCCCTAAGTCTCTTCTAGTTCCATATGCATTTCAGGATTGTTTTCCCTAGTTCTCTGAGGAATGTTGTGGGTAGTTTGACTGAGATTTCAATTAAATCTGTATAGGAGTTTTTGGAAGTATGACCATTTTGACTATATTAGTTCTGTCTATCCAGGAACAGGAGATATCTTTTCATTTTCTGATATCCTCTTTGGTTGCCTTTTAAAGAGAACTACAGTTTTCATTGTAGAGGTCTTTCCCTTCCTTGGTTAGGTCATTTCCTAAGTATTTCATTTTTCTTGATTCTATTGTGAAAAATATTATTTCCCTAATTTTTCTTTTGGTGAGTTTGTTATTGGTGTGAGGGAAAGATACTGATTTTTGAGTGGTGACTTTGTATCCTACTACACTACTGAATTTGATTATCAATTCTAGGAGTCTTTTGGTGAAGTTTTTGTGGTATTCGATGTAGAGATTCAAATCATAAGAAAATAATGAAAATTTAGTTTCTTTTCCTATCCATATCCCTTCTGTTTCTTTCTCTTGTCTAATTGCACTAGCAAATGTTTTGAGAACTATACTGAATGGTAGTAGTGATAGTGGGCATCTTTGTCTTGTTCTTGATTTTAGAGGGAATGTTTCCAGCTTCTCTCCATCTAGGCTATGATGGCCATTGATTCATTATAGATGAATTTTATTAGATTGATATAGAGACTTATTTGTATTTTCTCTAGGGCTTTTTTAATTATAAATGGATGTTGGACTTTATCAAATAATTTTTCTGTATCTATCGAGATCATCATGTGATTTAAGTCCTTGCTTCTGTTGCTGTGGTGTATCACATGTATTGATTTGCATGTGTTGAACCATCCTCAAATCCCTGGGAGGCATCTTACTTGATCATGATGTATAGTCTTGTTCACAATTTGCTGCACTGTGTTTGCCAGTATTTTTGTGTCTATGTTCATTAAATAGATTGCCCCATCATTCCTTCATTTGTTTGAGTCCTTTTCTGCTTTTAGAATCAGAGTGATGCTTGCTCCCAGGAATGACTTTGTGAGTACTGTTTCCTTTCCAATTTCATTAAAGAGTTTGAGGAGTATTGGCTTTAGGTTTTCTCTGAAGTTCTAGTAGAATTTCACAGTGACTCCACTGGGATCTGACCTTTTCTTAATTGTTTTTTTTTTTTTTTTGTCAATTTCATTGATTGATATTGGACTATTCAAGATTTCTATATCATCTTGGTTCCACTTTGGTAAGTCATATTTCTCTAGGAATCTAGACTTTTCTTTTGAATTTTCCTTTTTTTTTTTTGGAGTACAGGTTCTCAGCATAGTTTTCTGAGTTTTGGCAGAATCCATTGTCATTTGGCCTTTTTCAATTCTAATTGTGTGGATTTGGGTCTTTTCCTTCCTTATTCTGGTATGGTTGGCTAAGGTTTTTCTACTTTATTTAATCTTTAAAAGAACAATCGCTTCAATTCATTGATCCTTTGTATTTTTTTGTCTCAATTTCATTAGTTTATGCTCTGTTCTGTATAATCTCCTTCCTTGTACTAACTTTTGGTTTGGATTGTTACTGTTTTTCAGGAGCCTTGTGGTGCATCATTAAGTTATTCATTCAAGCTCACTTTGTTTTTCCGATGTGAGAATTCATCACTGTAAACTTCCCTCTTAGAATTGCTTTCGCTGTGTCCCGTAGACTCTGGTATTTCATACAGGCTCTATCAACTGATACAGCAACTGTCTTATTTCTTCTTCAATTTCATCTGCAACTCATTGGTTATTTAAGAGTGTTTTCCGTGTGTTTTCACAGTTTCCTTGGTGTGATTTCTAGTTTCAGTGCGCTAAGATCTGGTAATATACATGAGGCAATTTTGATTATGTTGCATTTATTTAATCACACTTTATGGCCTGGTATGTGCTCTACTTTAGAGAATGTCCCATGTGCTGCTGAGAAGAACATGTAATCTTTTGTTGGGTGGAACACTCTAGATATTTATTAAATCCATTTGTTCAAAGGTTTGGGCCAACTCTGAGATTTCTTTGCTGATTTATTATTTTTTTAATCTGGTCTATTTGGGCATTTGTTACAGTTGGGTATTGTGGTTCCCCTGTTAAAGCTGTATTGGTGCTTATCTTTTTTACTACACATTCATTAGGATTTGTTTTATGAAGCTAGGTGCACTGGTATTTGGTACATATATCTTTATAATTGTTATTTATTCCTGTTGGAACCCTTAATCAATATGTAGTGACCTTCTTTGTCACTTCTCTTAAGTCCCAACTTGAAATCTATTCTTCTGCAATTAGGATAGCAACTCCTGCTCTTTTTCAGGTTCCTGTTGTACTGTTACTGATTTCTATCCTTCGATTTTCATTCTATGAATTTCTTTTTGGGTTAAATGTGTTTCTTTTCTTTTTTTTTTTTTTTTTTTTGTATACAGCATAACGCTGGGCCTTATTTACTGCTCCATTCTACTAATCTGTGACTTTTGATTGGTGAACTAAGACCATTCACATTGATGGCTACAACTGATAGACATAGACTTACCCTTGTCGTTATTTTTTTGCTGCTGATCCACTTTCTTTTCCTTCTACTTACTTACCCTGCCTGGTAGAGTCATTATATCAACCTTTATGGCATTGTTAGCTTCATTTTCTCTTTTGAGGATATCCTTCATACATTTTTGGAGTGCTGGTTTCGTGGTCATTAATTTCTTTGGTGCCATTTATCATGAAAATATATTATCTATCTACCAACTTTAAAAGATAACTTGACAAGATATGTCATTCTGGGTTGAAAATTGATTTATTTTAGGGCTTGAAACATTTAACTCCAAACTCTTCTTGACCTCAGGGTTTGTGTGGATAAGTCTACTGTAATTCTCATGGATTTTCCTTTATAAGCAATTTCTTTCTTTTCTCTAACACCTTTCAATATTCTGTTCTTGTATTGAATTTCTAGAACTTTGACTATGTATGTTTGAGGTGGTTGGTTTCTCATCATGGATACTTCGGGTTCTATATGCCTCAGTTATCTGTATGTCAAATTCTTTTCTGTGTTTGGAAACTTTTCTGCTATTACTTCCATAAATGTATTTTCTATGCCCTTTGTGCTATCTTCTTATTTTTCCATTAAATTCTAACTAATCTTAGACTAATCTTCTTTGTATTATCTAGCAGGTGCTAGACCCATTTGTCAGGTTCCCTGGTTGTTTTAAAGTATCTCTCACTAGTGGATAACCAAACACAGCCTTGTCTTCCAGATCAGACTCTGTCCTCACATTGGTTGATGGTGCTGCTCATATTTTCAGCAAAGTGTTTAATCTCCTGGATTTCCATTTGGAACATTTTATGAATTCCAATTTTTTTCTATCTGGGTATCCATGCTTTGCATCTCTTCATTTAGCTCCTTCAGTTTCTTATTAGTGTCTTCTCTAGATTCCCTGACATTTGTTTAATTAGGATCATTATCACTTTAATTTTTTCTTCTTTGAATTTCCAAAAGTCTTACTCATCTGTTCTGTTATCTCCACTGTTGCCATTTCAGATATTTTTGACTATGGCTTTTGATTTGTTCCCCTTTGATCCCCTCTAGATTTGTTTTGAGGTAGTTGAGAGCTTTTAGAGGCAATCTGTTGCCTTGCTTTCTCATTTTCTAATTTTTGTTTGTTTGTGTGATTTCTGTGCTGAGACTTACAGGTTGATTATGGCAGAGGTGTTATGGTTTGTGTCTGGATGTTCCCCAAAGCCTCATGCAGTCATAGGTGGGTTGTTTGGAGGCGGCTAGATCTAGGGTGTGTAATGTGGGATTAAGGATGTTATACTGGGATTGATCCGTGGTACAATGCTAGGATTAAGGCTGCCCCAGCCTGGGTGTGAGTGCTATCTGCCCAGAGAGTAGGTAGCCTGGATAGGATATAAGGGACAGAAAGAAGGTTGCTGCTTGCTGCTTTTGCTGCTTCCTGCATTCTACTCTATGGACTTGTTTTCTCCTCTGTGATGCCCTCTGCCATGATACTCTGCCTTGGAGCCAGCCAGATATGAATTGAGACCTCTGCAAACTGTGAGCCAAATAAACATTTCTTCTTTTAACTTTGTGTCTTGGGTATTTTTTCTCAGCAATGAGGAAAAGTAACTAAGACAATGTATATAGGGATACACACACACACACACACACACACACACACACACACACACACATACAGCCCCTTCAAGGCCATGCCCACAGTGACCCACCTTTTCCCACCAGGCCTCATCTCCCGATGTCACAACCAGCTATGACCCCGTCAGCGGACTAATCCAGCATCATACATCCATGATCTGGTCACCTCCCAGAAGACCCATCCATGAGCATATGAGGACTTGCAGAGACATCTAGATATAAGCTATAACAGTCATTTAAACACAGAAAATGCATATGATTTAAAAACTTACTCAGGAGGCCATATAATTTTTGTATCAGAAAAACTATTGAAAGAACATTATTTGTGATAAAGGATGGGGAAATATGGATGAAGTTATTATTATTATTTTCCTTATACTTGTTATCTTAATGATAAAGTCAGTACTAAATAGCCAGTTCCTTCAATTTATCATTTAATTCACATGCAAAAGTGAAACTTTTATTCTCTTACAATAGAAAAAAAAAAGTTGGAAATGATTTCATAATCGTCTTATTCCAAAAGAAAACCCATTCCCCAAACTATGCACAAATATTCCTAAGAAAGAAAATTTAACTGGTCATATGATACATAGTTTGTTTTTTTTGGGGGGGAGGGTAAGAATTTAGAAAATGAGCGTACCATAATATACAAGAAGTCTGGTGACAATATATAAAAAGATGTTTCTTTCAGTCAGCCCTCAAGCTGCAGTATAAAATTTTAAGTCATTTGACTGAACTGAACTATTCCAGTACTTGCTGAAGTTTTACAGTTTTCTTGGGAAAAACAGAATTTGGAGAAAAAAATTAAGAAAAAATGTCAAGGTTTTCCTAGATATGGGTTTTTATTTTACCAGTGCTAACAAAGTAAGACAAATATTATTTTTATTGCAATCTCTTGTAATTGTTAAAGGCCTAGACAGTTAAAAATGGAGTTGTTTTGTGGGACATTAGATACTTGGAAGGTTTGAAATATCAGAGAACCTGAGGGATTAATGCCAAATTTAGGATAATATAATAAAAAGTTGAAAAAATAATAGTGCCAACTTTCTGTCCTATCTAATAGAATCTGCACTGTGTAATTGCTTCATAAGTCAATAAAGACTGCACAGCCTTGGGATCTGTTGTTGCCATGGTTTAATACTTAAAATATCTAATTAGAATTTAAAGGGAGCAATTTGATCAATTTACCCTGCATGCACGTGGGAGATACTACATTGCACCACATTAACACATGTTAATCAGAAAGAAAACTCAATAATTATTAAAAATTAAATTAACAACAGTAATTTCTCTCATTATGTAAGTTTGGCTCTCTGTAATCAATTTAAATTTTCACCACAAAGATATGATTCCTCAAATCTTAGCTTTAGTTCACAAAAGCCAACCAGAATACTTTGCACTATTAATCTTAGTCTTAATTTAAAATTTGACTACATATATCTATCTATATAATTTATATATGTCTCTATCTATCTCTATCTATCCATCTATCTATCTATCGAATCTCCACACACACACACGAGAAAATGCAAAAATGGCTTAGAAGAGGAAATCTGAAGCATAAACTGAAAAGCATTGCTGGTAATATGGTGTGAAACCATAAACTCTAAAACACCTAAAACACCCTAACTTTGTAGTCCAGCTCTTCTACTTAAGTCTTGGGTATATTTCATTTATGTGTCAGTTTTCGTATCTGGGGTGGGGTGGATAATTACACTGTATTGATTAGGGTCCCCTGAAGGAACTGAAGTGATAGAAAATATAATTATGCAAGGTGGTTTATCAGGTAGGTTTAGAGAATCAGAGGCAGGAAAGTCCACAATGGCGCTCATCACCCTAGAGAGCAAGAGGATTCAATAGCTACTCAGTCTGATAAACTGGATGTGGCAGAACAAAAGGGACGAAAGGATTCAGCAACACAACAAGCTGATACAGGTGTCCTTTCTAAAGAAGAAACTGAAATCTGATGCCCACAGGTGACAGGAGCAAAAAAAGCTCAATCAACTTAAAGCTACTCAAAAGACAGGCAAAATTCTTCCTTCTTTCCCTTACGTTCCATCCAGCCTACAAGCCTATTGAACAGTGCTACATCCACCTGGAGTGAGTCGTCCTGCACCGGTTGGCCGGCCTGCATGCCAATCATCTTTGGAAACTCCCACAGACACACTCAGAAACGTGCTTTATTACTCTGCTAGGCATTTTTAATACAGTCACACTGACATACCATGATTAACAGTTTTGTATGCTTTTTTTTTGAACTTGAAAAATTTTTTTTAAATTTTAATGGTACATTTTAGATGTACATAGTGATAACATTCATCACAGGGGATTTGTACCCGTACATGACATATCTTGTTGCTTCTTTTTTCCCATTCCCTTCCCCTCACTCCCTCCTCCTACCCTATCTACAAAAGCTTTGTTTCCATTTTTTCCTTCCATTTCTTATTTCTCTTGTCCT
Source organism: Hystrix cristata (assembly GCA_004026905.1). Lineage (NCBI taxonomy): Eukaryota > Metazoa > Chordata > Mammalia > Rodentia > Hystricidae > Hystrix > Hystrix cristata. The sequence continues at coordinate 2,908 of PVJO010018250.1, read as the reverse complement.
CTGTTCCGTTCCCCCTCCCTTATTCCCTTTCCCAAACATTTCATGTTCTTTCTGCAAAAAACACGTTAATGACAGATGAGAGAAGGAACAGACACAAAGCTAATGTTATGATTTAGATTTAAAATGTGTCCCCGGTAACTCACAGAATCATTAGCATGAGGTCTCTAACTTCTTCAGTGAATTAATTCGCTGATTGTGTGATTTGAAAGCATTGTTCGGAGATGGAGATGAGAGATGGAAATGGGAGTTGGAGCCTGGTAGAAGGGAATGGATCCTGGGCCATGACTTTGGATACTGTACCTGACTCTCCCCCTTCCTCTCTGGCTTTTTTAACTTTCTGACTCCTTGCTGCCATGAGGGGAGTGTCTTTCCTCTGTTGCAACCCTGTGCCATGGGGCTCTGACTTTCGGCAGTCACAGCAATGGATCCAGGCAAACATGGACTGAACCCTCTGCCCCTGGGTGCCAAAATGAATCTTTTCTGCTCCCGGTTGATTTTCACAGGTATTTTGTCATAGTGATGGACAGCTAACTAACCACAGTTAATGAATTTGTAGGTAATAGTAAGAATTTATCTACAAGCTTCGAATATGATTACACTTTCATTTAACACTTGTGTTTTGTTGTGCAAATGTAAACAAAATCAAGATGAAATTTATACCTTTCAAATGTCACTACAAAATGAAATATGTGATTACCTTCAAAGGACAGATTTGAACAATGGCCAGACAGACTCTATTCACTTCTTGATTCTTCTTCCATTACATGTGTAATATGATGGCAAAGTTTTAAAACTTGCATTAATAAAATTCAATGTCATTGTACATGTTTGTAACCGTAGTAAAGCCATGTTTCTACATGTGTAAGAATTTTAGCAATATTACACTAACTGGAAACCTTCTCAAATTCATGAACATGTGGAATGCTAGAATAAAACACAGTGAAACACAAGGCATCTAGAACACCACAGCATGTCTGTATAACTGTCTAATTAACAAAAGGACATTTAACTGTAAGTGTCCTTAATAGATATCTTGTTTATTGTCTCTTGGCATGAAAAGTCCAAAGTTTATAAAACTTATAAACGTGAAATTTTATTCTGTTTCAAAGATCTACGCTCGAGATAGTTCTAGCCAGAATTTTTCAAATTTGGTACATTTTAATTATGAATTCAATCAAAGGAGCTAGAAAAAATTAGATGAAATAAAATAATAGAAACATAATAATAAATACTATTTCAGAACTTGATTTTCTTCTAGTAGGCTAAACATTTAAACACTGCTAATACATATTACCGGTTTTTACAAAGGAAATATTTAAGTAGTCTTTTAACTTCCAGTGAAAAGTGTAATTGCCGGCTTGAACTTTCAAGTTGCTCAGCTCTGTAGCCTCAACTCTGGGAGAATATTGGGCTCCCCTTCTGTTTATCCTCCCTGCACACAGACTTGAAATCTCTCTGGACAGTGAGCTGGGACAATATTAGAGACTATTCTGTTGATTGCAAATCATCAGACAGCTAGAACTCTGGGTTTACTACAGTTCACTGTTCTCTACTGTGTAGTAAAAATGGAAATTCTCTTCTGTAATGAATGTACTTCATAATGGATTATATACAACTATAAGTACACTGTGTTCATTTTTCTCTTTGATAGAATGACAGAATTTTCCTTAATTCTGTTTATATGGAGTATCCATATGAAAATAAAGAATATATTTTTAAATGCTCATGTATAATATAAATTTGAGAGATTTTCTAGAATCTTAACATTACCAGTAATAGCTTGCTGATAGAAACTTTTCTAAACTACTGACAAAAACAAATAAAATTGAGTGCTCAAGTGCACTCTAGCAAGTGCAAGGCCCTGAGTTCAATCCCCAGCACTCTCCCCCAAAAAACAAATAAAATTGCCTCTCCTTCAAAAAAGTGCCTTCAATCTTGTTTGACAGATGAAAGCCTGAGATATTTTTATCTTTACGGAAAAAAATGTTACGTGAAAAAATGACCAAAGATTATGCTACCAAAAGACAGTTAAATATACATATGATGTAGGAAATGAGCAAAATATTAAGTACTGCTTTCTGAATTTTATTAAGTTTATGGTATTGAGATTTTAATACATAACTTGTGATTTACATATAATACTCTTTTTTTTTTTTTTTTTTTTGTGGTGCTGGGGATCGAACTCAGGGCCTTGTGCTTGCAAGGCAAGCACTCTAATCACTGAGCTAAATCCCCAGCCCCTATACTCTTTTTAAAAGTTGATTTATAGTTGTAAATTTGTGTTATGTCCCTTAAAGATCCCCATTAAATTTTATAAGCTTCAGGTTCCATGAACCCAGGACCCACTAATATTTATGAAGCATAAAATCTTCTGGAAAATGTATTGTAAATATTTTCCTCTGCTGTATATAAGAGCTGTTGATAACAGTCAAAAAGTATGTGGAGATGGGCATGTGGGTGGAAGATAAATTATGAACTTGCTAGAAATTCAAAACCCACATATCCCTGACTGGCCAGTTCCATTAATACAAGCTATCATATACAATCATCAAGTTCTATGATATGTGTATTTGTGTGTGTGCACAATTTATACTTTTAATTTTTAATTTGGTGTGTAAAGGGTACATATGAGATGCCTGAGAATAATATAGAAACTTGAACATTGGTTTTTGGCTTTGGCATTTGATTTTTCTCTTTCCATTTTTCTATTATTTAGAATCTATTTGGCAAACACATAGAAAGGCAACAATTGTTTTGCAATCCATAATTCTCAAAGTGTGTCTTACCATGAAGGATTTGACTGAAAATAAAAAAGATCTGTCAAAAAAGAAGACAAGTGATTTGTCTTAAGGCATAAGATATGACTGCAAAATAATGATTTTCAGAGGTTAATATTTTCTTAAAGTGC
>PVJO010018249.1:0-37159 GCA_004026905.1 Hystrix cristata | reverse complement strand
AAATGCCATAATATTTGTAAATAAAATGAAAAATACTTTAACATGACAGGTCAATAGGTAAGGCCAAGAAAATTCCATTTTGTGGCTTTAAGGAGCCAAAATGTAGTCAAGTCTTCATAGGTAATATGAATCCTCACTCCATCTCCCTTGCAATTTCCTGACAGAGGGTGTGCTGGCCATCACGCTGTCTAGGAATTCCCTCATGTGCTTAGCCCGTCAGCTGAGAGAGATTCAGTCAGTTATGACAGATGGGCATGAAGGCTGTCACCACTCTGATGGATCGAGGCGGGTAAAGCTGGACAAATTGGGAGAGATAGATTATGCCTTGATGATTATTTTTGGGAAGTCAACCATCTGTATACTGGATACTTAACATAATCTCTTCTGAAAAATTGTTATTTTCCACTAATTGGCATAGATTTTATTTCATTTCCTCTTAAAATGTCAGTGATAAATTTAAGTCTGAAATGATTACATATAGCAATACAGAAATGCTTACAATCAACTTTAGTATACAGTTTTAAAATTATTGTTATTCCCTTATTGAGGTTACAAATGTTGCAGATTTATACCTACCTTGAAAATATCTATGTTAGCTGTATCTGAAAGATGAAAATATGTAAATTATGTGGCTTGAAAATGAGTATATCCAGTCGATATTTAGTTATTTTTTTATATTAATATCAGAACACACCTTTATGATTATTTCCATAAGATTTCCTTCTTAAAAATGACATGGAAATGGTACACATATGAACTTCCTAATTTATAAATTGACTTTATGAGCCAGTATATCTAAATTACACATGGAGAAGCCATACAAAAGAAAACACAGTTTTTAACCTTTTTCTGATGTGTGTGGTGTACTGAGCTGGTATTCTTTAGACAAGCAATTTGAGAAGACCTACATAGCCGGAAATCTCAGTTACACATTGTAGTTCTGATTAACATTACATTTTGGAAAATGTATTCATTTTACTAAATCTTAATTTTTCAAAACATTTCTCTTATTGTACATTGACATAGCCAAATGTTAAAAAAAAAAAAGATGTTTTACTTTTTGCTTAACCTCACATGCTAAGTGAACCAAGTCAGTTTCTCTCAAATCTGTTCCCTTCCCTTCTTGCTCCGGTTGGTCCAGCAGAGGGCCTGACCCTTGCTGATGGTACTTGCTTGGCTACAATTTTAGCTAGCTTCCATCTTGATTGAAGGTAGTAAGAGGCACAAGCTAACTTCTATCTTATCGGAATGATAACATAAGAAATAATGCAAAAGAAGAAGCCATCACCTCCCTTCTCCCTCAATATTCCAGCAGTGGCTCCAACTCCCAAGTGACAGGACACAGTAACAACTACTGGAGGATGTTCGGCTTCAAGATTTTACTGTTTTCCTGCTATTACTATTCCCCTCCTTTATTTATTTATTTATTTATTTATTTATTTTTGTCTTCTCTTCAGCTTTCTATTCAATATTTTTCTGGGAGGTTTCTGGATGACACAAATTACAACTAATAAAAAGAATAGGAGTAGTTGCCTTGCCTGGTGTTCTAGATCTACATTAAGGGACACGGTGGCCTTGATTCAGTGCTAAACCAATCATGAACGCATGCTGTAAACATTACGAGTAACTTCTCACAAGGCATGTAACTGCTCTATCTGCCATATAACTGCTATAATTGTAACTTATACTCCTTAGTATGATTTTGCCAAGATTTCTGACCCTATCATATGTATGTTTTGAATAGTTCCTTCTCCAAATGACCACATTTTTAAAAAAGAAAATCTTCATTTTAACAGATTTTAAAACTCAAGGCTCTCACATGTTTAACATACTCATTTTTTATTTACATTATTTTTAACAGATATAAAATCCTAAAAATTGTACATGCAATCTGTGTTCAACTGATGGATGAAGAACATGTAGTACATACATATACACAATGGAAAACAGCTCTCTCTTAAGTCATGTAATCTGATTTCCACATTCTGATATGTATTAGAAATGAAATTAAAATCTATACTAGTGTGTTATTGCTACTAAAACATAATACCAACAACTCAGTGGGTTAAAACAGCTCATTTTTTAAAAAACTTATTCTTCCAGAAATCAGAAGTCTCACCAAGCTGTGATGAAAGTGTCTACAGGGCTGAATTCCTTTCATGGCCCCTTAGGGGGAAATGTGTTCATCGCATTTTTTACCTGCTCTCAGTTACCTGCCTTTGTAGGCTGGTTTGTCTTAGATCTTTAAAGTCAGCAATTGCATCTTTGAGTCGGGCTTCTGTTTGGCTACATCCTTCCCTTGATCCTCCTGCTTCCTTCTTATAAATACCCTTAAAGTAACATTGTACCTACCCAGACAGAATAAATCTCCCATCTATAAACTTTATCATGTAAAATGAGTATTCACAGAATCAAGAATTAGGACAAGGGCATCTTCAGGGGAAATGAGTATCATTTAGTCTACTGTGGAATCCAAATATATCTGAACTGATATCGCACATTATGAGCCTGCATGGAACACAGGGTTTCTATTACACTACTACAATATAAGGCACAGTTAATTCCCAAATATGACATGCTATGAGAATAACCAACATTCTTACCTTGCTCAGTAGAGAGTAGAGACTATAAGGCAAAAATTATGTCTGTCCCCAGTGATTACAGAGCAGACACCCTGAATTTGCTTTGGCATGATTCAGTTACTATTAGTAAAACAAGCAGCACAGGGTAGAATCAAGAGCCTCAGTCTGAGCTGTTTACAACAACAAAGGCTAATCTTGTTTCAGATGCAGACTGAGCATCTTATATTTCAGTGAAAATGTCGGCTCCAAACTGTAATACAATAGTCTATTCTAGAATGCATTCTGGGCTGGTTTTAATGTTTAATGCTGGGATATGTTACTTATCTCAGACTCATACAAGTTTCAACTAAAGGAACACTGAAAAGGAAGGATGGGTTTACATATTGATATTTGTAGGTAAGACGGACTTCCTTTTTCATGTTTAGTATGTAAGGAGTTTGGCTATAGCCACTTCATCCTAAGCAATAAAAACCTGAATGAACTGAAAAAATTATATATACAATGGCCATTCATTGGTCAAGGAGGTTTGGGATGTTATGAGCTCTTGTTTCCGTAGTTCTAAGTAGATGCTTACAATGAAGATCAGAGAAAATCTTGTTTCTGGCAAGGAGAGGGCAAAATCCACTGTGATTAAATGTTGCAGAGCATTCTGCTCTTCTCAACAAGGTTTTCCCTTAAAAGAAACTATTTCACCAGAGAATGACTTTTGAGAAATTATCAGAGGCTAACAGACAAGGAAGGGAAATACACTCCTACTCGTCCCCTGTCCATTGTATTCCTCTTCAGGAAATAAGAAAATCTGGGTGCTTGAAATATTCATTTCAGGGAAACAAATCTACTAAAACACTGAAACCCAAGTTTAGGGCTATAGAAAGCTTTCTCTCCAAAAGATTACCACTACATCACAAAAGGCCTATGTGCCAATGTTTCTTTTATTCAATACATCATGTCCAGTTTTCAACAAAAATTATAAAATATATTAATTGGTAAAAACACTTTGAAGAGACAGAGCAATTATAAAAACACACACAAATAAAATGATGCAGGAATTATGAGACCAGGAATTTAAGACAACTCTGACTAATGCTAAAAGCTCAGTTAGGAAATGCAGACAGGATGCAACAATGGAAGAAACACTAGAGACTCAAAATAAAAATAAAATTGCCTTTTATAGGTTCATTAATAGGCTTGACACCATTGATGAAAGAGTCTCAGAGTATGAGAATATGTCAATAAAAAATTCCCAAACTTTAGAAATTAAATACTGAAAAAGTTTTAATAAAATGTCTATGAGGAGCAAGACAAATAAGAAATGTATAATGTATATATAATGGGAATTGAAGAAGGAAAAGAGAGAGAGAGAGGAAATGGGGAGAAGGAAGAGAAGAAGGAGAAAGAGGATAGGGAAGAAGAGTAAAGGTAAAAAAGAAGAGAACAATGAAATAAAATAAATAAATAAATATTTAAAAATAAGAAGAATTAACTACACTTACACATATAATACTCAAACTGCAGAAAAAGCGGAGAAAAAGAAAAAAAGCTTCACTAAGAAACTGGTGTGGGAAGCTTACCTACAGAGGACAAGACTGAGAATTATATTAATCTTCTCATAAATCATGCAAGAAAGAAGACAGTAGAGTTAGACATTTTGAAGTATTGAGAGAAGTACTGAGATTTCAATACCCTACAAAATTATCCTTCAGAAGAAAACGAGAAATAAAGATGTTTTCACATAAAAGTTGAGGAAATTTGTGGCTATTAGATCTACCTTTCAAGAAATGTTAGAAGAGATTCTTTGAATGTAAGAAAAATTATGCAATCAGAAAGTTGGATCTGCATAAAAAAGAAGTCCACTAGAGAAAGAAAAATTAAAATAACATCTTATTTTACTTTTAATTGGTAACATGCAATTAGAGAGTAGGAAATAGTTCTGATATTATATCACACACAAAGCAAATATAAGTCTGCAATTTATTATAAACTTAAAAATAACTAGAGGAGAAGTGTTTGAAATTTTCCACATGTAGAAATGTAAAGATGGAATGTGAATTACCGATTAGATCATTATACACTGTATACATATATCAAATTATAATATTGTACCCCATCAATACATACAAATGTTACATGCCAGTTAAAAGAAAATAACCACAGAGACTCAACAGACACTCAAAATCAGAAGCTGAAGAGTATTTGGCCTGATTGTAGCCATGCAAGAAAAATAGGTTAAAGAATGGAAATAGCTTGGTGTTTGGATGCATTAGGAAAGACAGTCAATTTGGTAGGTATTAAACACTAGTTAAAAAGAAAGTTGACTTGCGGAAGGCAGCATTTTGGTACTAAATAAATAATATATTTTTGGAAAGATAGAGTAGCTACCAAAAAGGAACGAAAGGAAAACGAATTAAGAAATATCTACGGTTGGGATAAGCTCTATGGATATTTATAAATATTAACCCATTTGATTTTTACATATTAATAAATTTTAGAGGTCACAGAGCTGAAAATAACAAAACTTATACTGCCCACAAGGTACAAGCTAGTCTTGTTCCAATTCGTAGGTAACAGTGATGATTCTAACCTTCATTTAGTAAGACTGAGATTATCTAGTTTCTTGCTGCTTCAGAATTAATGGTGATGAAGTAAACAAACCAACAGCTAGTTCACTACAAAACTCAAGAGGTAGTAAGAAAGGATAACTTGTTACTTTATTTTAATCTAAGTGCTACATAATGGCTTATTTCAACCTAAACCTAAAGAGGTGATTCTATGAGGTTTTTAAGAGCCTCATGCTTTGTTGTTTGTTTTACTGGGAGATGAAATGGCTGGGGAGTTTGTCAGAACTGAGTGTATTTTGTGGTGTGGTTGTTGAGCTTGATTTTGTCAATTGATTCTCTTGGGGGCCACCAAGGGGATTAATAAAACACATTTCTGGATGTGTCCAGGTGGGACATGAAACGTGACTTTGGATAGTATATCCGTTTCCTTGTCCCTTCTCTGGCTCAGTTCTCCTGTTCTGGTTCCCCACTTCCACGAAGGAGGCATCTGTGCTCTTCACGCCTTTCCTCCACAGAGTTTCCGCCTCAGCGCAAGTCAAATATAGATCGAGTCCCCGAAACTGTGAGGGAAACTGTAATTTAGGGTTTAAGATATAGGCAAGGGGTACTGCGTTCCAGCAATGAGAAGGTGACAAAAACATGTAATCCAAGATATGATACAATTAGAAAAAATAGCACTGGACCAAAATATAATTGTTTGAAGTATTTCTCGTGCAATAGTAACTGCAGGAGTAGGAAAAAAGGTGAATAATAAAATTTTAATGAAAAAATGCTAAAATTAACAGCATATGGTACAATGTAATCACATTTTAGATTTCAGCGATTTGGGGGAGTTTAGAAGAAAAGGCTAATGTCACCAAAAATGAGACACTTATCCAACTATTGAAATTTAAACAAGGAAAACTTGTTCATTGATTTAGTCTTCATATTTTAATTTTCTAACAATTAATGTGCATGTCATCAGTAGGCTTGGAGGACAAAGGGAGAAAAAGAACATGACAGTACAAAAAAAAAAAAATCTCTCCTCACTCAAAGGTAATATTGTTCGCTAGGAATTTACTCCTTCTTTCAGAGATTCCTAAATCATTTAGAAAATGTAATTAAAATCAGTAAAATTGAACCACCAAATTTTGTTCCTAAGAGCATAAGTTGCAAAACATGAACAGATGAAAAATATGATAAAGGAGATTATGTATTATTCAGTAATGGTTTTTATACCAATGAACAAATGAAAGACTATAGATTTATTTTACCTTTTAAATGTTAAAACTTATATGCATCCATAGCTTTATACCATAAATGACGAAGTTTTATATCAGGATATATTTTCTCTTGATTTTTCTTACTTGATCTCCTGGCATCTCATGATCATATCACCTGTCCTACTGGCCATAAACATACTGTGAATCCAAATATACTGTTTCGAACCAATCTAGTTGTAAGCCAACAAGGTTCAAAAACATATTAGAAGAAAATAGTTTATACAAAGATACAAGAATGATTAAAATTAAACTATCACATTTCTCTTTTGGAACAAAGAATTGCAGCTATTGTAACCAAGTAATATGATTATGAAAATTTATTCAAACATGAATATTGATTACAGTGCATAAATAATCTCAGATTTGTGTACTGAGCTCTCGTAGAAATTATTTTTGTGACATGAAGAATAAAAACAATAGTTACTTGTTGCTTTTTAAGCAAATGCATTCCTGTATATCTTCAACTTGAGTAGCTGCAACCTCACAAAAGTATTTCTTCCTGTAAGAAAGCAAAATTTCAAATAGTATTTCACTGCAAATGTTTCCTTTCATTGACTATTTTTTTCTTTTTGAATCAACAAATCAAAGTATAAGTTACATAAAATGAAACACAACAATTTTAAATGCATGTAGTTCAGTGAGACTTGTTGCCATTCAACTATCACCACTGAGATTGATAGATTCCAACACAAGAAGAAGAGAATACCAATGCTGTTATCTTAGTCAGTCTTACTGAACCTAGATCAATTGGACATTCGTTCACTTTCCATCACAATATATTGGACTTATTCTAAGTTTTTATATGAATGAAATAATGCAATAGCTACCACTTTGTGTCTGACTTCTTATTCTTGGCACATTTTTTGTGAGATTTATGACATTTCATGCGTCAGAGCTTGATCCTTTTTATGGCTAGATAATATTATATTGTACAAAAATGCTGGAGTCTCTGTTCTCCTGTTGATTATATATTGTGCTACTTCCATATCGTGACTATTAGAATAAGGCTTTTATGAGCATTTGTCTGTAAGATTACATTTATTTTTATTTAAAATATTGGCATTGCTTATTTCAAACTCTTTAATTTTATACTTTGAAAAAAATATGTGTGTGTATATGTACAAAATCCAAAACTGTAGTAATAAGAAAGGAAAATTTACGGAAGTGCTGGTTCATTTCATAAAGCATCCACCCTATTTCTAGTCATCGGTGGGTAATCATTTTAATTTGTTTATTAATTTATCTTTCTTTTGAAAAATAAGCAAACATATTTGAATATTCATATTTCACAGATTTGAGAAAAAGATAGCATCTTTTATAAATGTGTTTGTACATTGCTTTTTGTACTTTTCTGAATGTTGTTTTGTAGATATCTTGCTCCAATGTTTTGCAATAGCCACTCCACAGTGTGGATTCACCAAAATTTACCACAGTAATGATCACTTACTTGATCTAGTTGGAATATTTACTATCGCATATTGATACCGATAGTATAATAACCTTACGCTTTTTGTATTTGGATTTTTAAGGCGTGAATTTACATAAACTTCTAGATTTGGCTTTTCTGGGTCCATCAATAAAATATAAAGAGAGACCATAATATATTTTCAGTTCAGAGACAAAATCAAACTTTTGGGATTTTTCCAATCTTTTCTAAGCACGCAGAAAATTGAGGTTTTATACACTATTGTATTGGATTTTTAATACATTTATAGATTATTTTTTACTGTAAGAAAGGAATAGATGATTTGTGGCTTCTCTTTCAGATACAAACAGATTAAAAGAGGACTTGTTCCAACCCAACAACTAAAGGAACAAGATGATCTATAGAAAAACTTTCCTTGAACTGATCATGGGAATTGAGGTTAAAGGACAGTCAAGTAATCTGCAATGAAGAAAAGCCAATGTCTCCAAAGAGATGAGGCACAAATTACAACAAACCCAACAAACACTGGGTGGAAAGAAGAATTCAGCTAAAATTATAACACAATCAGAAGGGTTGAAGTGAGCTATTCTGAGTATTCAAATACTGGGAGTCACAGACACAAGGGGGCTTCATACAACTCGTAGGCTCTTGCCCTGAAATAGCACTGAATGCTGTAGACAAAGGCTGTGTACCAGGTAGGAGTGGCTTGGTCCTAGACTAGGTGTAAAAGACAAAGACTCCGGAGGAAATATAGAAAAGTTTGTTGTTCTTGGGTGATGGGTAAATACTTCTAACCTCAGAAGACAGGTAGGAATCATCTCTGGCCCAAAACACTGAACTCCTTATACCACCGAGCAGTGGAGTCATCACAAACAACAACCACAACAAATCCCCGAGAGCTAAGGATCAAAGCCTCCTGAGTATGGCTGGGGCTGAGTCAGGCCAAGAAAGTGTGCCTCTGTCCTCACTGCACAGTAGCAAACTACAAGTAAAATGGAACCATAATTTAGTGTTTGGACACAGGCAAGGTGAGATGCAGTAACCAAGGAAAAACTGCAAAATGAAGGCATAGGAAGAACATGGAGGAAAACCATCAAGGAACCGAGAACTGGCCCTAAGCAAACGTAACATCAGAGAAATTTGAAGACGGTGGTGAAATAAAGCTAAAAATAGTAACAGTAAAATTTAAAACCAGCTCGATTATTGACTAAACTAACTCAAATGTTAATGCCACATGAATGGCTGAGCAAAAGAAGATACACATGTCAAGACACAAATACTATTTATTCAAGATTTTGCAATTCTACATAGGACATCTATTGTTTACTCAAAACTAAAAGGTGCAGAAAGAAACAGCTAACATATTCGGAGACATAGCAGTCCTGAGAACCAGACTTACAGATTAATTATAGAGTAAATATATTGGGCAGTGATTTTTAAACTACTGCAATTAATGTGTAAAACGGTGTAGTGATAAGAGCTAGGAAACATTCATGAACAGATGTGAAATAGAAATTACTAAAACATAAGTACAAACACAAAAAGAGTGGTTGAAATAGAAAGTATTAAAAATCTGTGAGCCAATATATCTAATGAAAAATCCTGAAAGAGAAGCTACAGATAAGTGAGCAAAAGAAATATTTGTAAATAGGGGCTGGGGATTTAGCTCAGTTGTAGAAAGCTTGTCTAGAAAGTGCAAGGCCTCGAGTTTGATCCCCAGTACCAAAAAAGAGAAGGAATATCTGTAAATATAAAGACACGTTTTCCAAAATAATCAAAGATATCAAACCACCTACCCAAGGAATGAACCTTAAATATTAATAATAGTTTAAAAATCTAAGCATATAGTAGTTACATGTCTGAACACAAAGAGAAAGAGAAATATGGGAGATATTTTCAGGAAAATATATTTTTGACATTGAAATTCATAGTAGAATTGCCTTAGAAACTATGCAAGCCAGAAGACAAGGAAATGACATTTTAAAGACCTAAATAAATGTTTCAGAAAAGAGTGCCAATGTGATTGGCCTTGGGATCCATCTAGGGGATTGGTGGAGCTAAAAATTGGTTAGACTAAAATTTGAGTGTGTCTGGGTGGGTCACCAAGGCAGGGACTTGTGGGTCTATGCCTGCAAACTTGGCCCATTCCTCTTCAGTGCCGTTTCCCTGCTCTGTTTCCCAGCCATCATGAACTCAGGAGCTTTTCTCCTCTATGCCCTTCTCCTGTGATGTTCCTGCCTTGGAAGTGGACAGCTCCAGAAACCACGAGCTGAATAAAACCTCTCCTCCTGTAAATTGTTGAGTATTGTGTCCAGAAGCAGGAAAGCTGATGAATACAGACAACTGGTAACAGCAGTGCAGTCATTGCTGTGACTATGTACAGCCATGTGGTTCAGAAGCATTTGGAACTAGTTTACAAGAGGAGTTTGAAAAGGTTTGAAGATGAAAGTTAGAGAAGCTTGAGAGTGTTGGAAAAAGAGTCTGATGGGTGATTCTGTTTTGAACTTGGAAGACCAGAAGGCTAATAGAAATGTATAGAGTAAAGACCAAGCTTAGGAGATTTCAGTTGGGAACACGCGCTCTATCATCAGCAATTGGAGTAGAGGTCATGAGCATTATACTCTGACTAAAAGTTTGTCCACAGTTTTCCCATGTACTGAGAATTTGAGGGAAACTGAAAGTAATTGTTCTGGCAGAAGAAACTCCAGTGCAGCCCAACACACAGGATGTGGCATGAGCCTCCTTTTAGCCAGGTTTATAGTAAGAATTGCGGGCAAAATGCAGAGAAGAAAAATTTGAAAAATGTAAAATTTATCTCAGAAGCAACTATGTGTAAAATTGGGGCCAAATGAAGTACAGCTGCTAAAAATATTATGGCCATTAAAATGATGCCAAGTACTTTGCAGAGGGATAAGAAGAAACGTGCTTTGAGGACACCTCGCAAATCAGCAAGACCCCATTGATTGCAGGATTTAAGGTGAAATGGTGTAGAAATTTCATTTGAGAAGAGAGACTCTGGAATCCCTGGTTGAGAAAGGCCACCTAGGGAAAAGGTTCCTGGGATTTATGTCACTATGCTCAGCCACCCAGACACCCAGCCACCAATGAAGCCATGGTGAAGAGTTTGGGATGGCTACTGCTGCCACTGCTGGTGGATCCTCACACCATGCACACAATCCCGGTTTCACCAGCAAACAAAATGTAAGAGTTGTGGGGTCAGGGAGGCTTTCACTTAGATTTAAAAGCAAGGCCTAGGAGGTCAGGCAAAGAGCTCCTGAGAGAGCAAAGTGTGAAGCTGTGGAAACGAACCTGGAACATCTGCTGAGGAAGTCTGTAAGCTCTGAGAGGAGGGCCATAGGAGCAGATTCACCCCAAGCCCTCTGAAACTCACACCTCACCACCATATGCCCCAAATTCAGACTATGGATCTAGAAGACTTAATGTTTGTCTCTCTGGGTTTTGGTCTTGCTTTGGTCCTCTTTTTCACCCCTCTATTCCTCGTTTTTGGAAGGAGAATGGTTATCTTTTGCCATCGTACCTTGGGATTATGTGATTTATTTTTATCTTTTGGAGGTTCACAATTAAAAGTTCGACTTGAGTCTGGGAAGAAACTTTGATTTAGACTGTTGAGACTTTGGGGAAGGGGTTGCTATCTTCTGGTTGTGTGCAGGAGAGTTGTACTGTGATGTTAAGGAGAATTATGAACCTGCTGGTTCTTTACTTGGAAATTGAGTATGATTTAAGGAGATTTGTTTGTTGCTAAGTGGTGAGATGCAGTGATTAGCATAGACTGTCAAATTGACTGGTGCTGGCATCTGCGCAGGGACTTGATGGAGCACATTTCTCAGAAAGGCATGGTATAGGATCTGAAACCATGAGATAAATTAAACCTCTCCTCCTTTACATTGTGGGCTCTGGGTATTTTGTTCAGCAACAGGAAAAATAGACAATGCAATAAATAAGGTCTAAAGAGAAACCCTTGGACCTAAATTCTGTATCCAGAAAAGATAGCTTTCAAATACAAAGGTGAAATAAGGACTTTTTAAAAGACAGAAATGCTGAAAAATAGTCAATTAATATCAAAATTGTTAGATATTATTATCAATTTAGAGGATAGGTGGAATTAAAACATATAACAAAAACAGCACAAAAGATGAGAGCTAAGAATTTGCAGCTATAGTTTGGTAATATTTGTAAGTTATCTGGGAGCCAATATGTTAACTGTATTTTAGGAGATCTGATAGTTTTACCTCACCTGGATTTTTTATGCAGTTTTTGCCACATATTAATGTTAAATTAGCCCAGCTTTTGCATCACTCAATTGTTTTTGCATCTTAGAGCACTTTTTGTTCTTATTTTTAAATTTAAATTGAAAAGTACACACACACACGTGTGATGTGCAACATAATATTTTGAGTCATATATACACTGTGGAATGACAGATTCAAGCTCATTTGTATAGTTACTGTTTTTCTGGTGAACACACTTGAAATCTTAGATGTGGAAAGTAACATAGTAGTTACTAGATTTCCAGGTGAGGTGAAGGCAATTGGAGGAATGGTCAAATAATATAAAAACTTCAGCCAGATTGGAGGAATAAGTTCAAGAGCTCTATTGTGCATCTATTATGACTATAGATAATAAAATCTATTGCACTCTTGCAAAATACTAAGAAAGTAAATCTTAAGTGCACTGATTTCTGAGTTCTTGATAAGAATTTTCTTGTTTCAGTTAAAATGCTCTTGCCTGATGCCCTGGATGCTACTGAAAAAAAGAGCCTTACAGCTGAAATATCTATGTGGGCATCAGTGACTGGAAAATCATGCTAATATTTGTTGAGTTAATAAATAAAATTATTTTATTAAAATGTAATTTATATTACAATTCTATCTAGTGAACCTGTTCCTATAACTTGACATGAAAAATGTTATTTATCACCAAATCCTTCAATCACTGTGTTCTGCATGTTATACTTAAATATATATACAAGATGAGTAAATATAGGAGAGTCCACTTGAGAACAAGGAATCAATGTTACATCACATATTTATTCCTCTGAGTGCCACTAGCTAGGTTTAATACATCAAAAATGGACATATTGGAAGCCAACTCTAGATACTAAGTTCTGCAACAATAGTATCCTTTTATGTTTTGTTTATACTCTTTGTTCTGCTTACCACAAATAATGTTAATGGAAAGAATGCAATGCTAAATGTGTTAATAAACTTCCATGGCTATAAACTATAAAATGGAAATTGCCAGCTTTAGTACAGTCTGGGCTCTAATTGTAAGTTTAAATGCTCTTTGTAGGATATTTAGAATATAGTTACTCATTTGCTTTTTATGATTTACCTGAATTAAGCCCAGACTCCTGATCCCATCTGTTTTTAAGAGGCAGAATACAAAGTTTGTCGGTCACCTGGCATTACCCTGACAAATTTTGTTCTAACTTAAAGAAGTTATTAGCATGCTCATTAGATATGTTACTGTTATGAAAACTACATTATCAAGCACATAAAGCATTTGGATTATATTGCCTATAATCAAAATGTGTGTATCTGTAACAGGCCAGGAAGCATTGAGGCCACACTCGTACTTTTAAAAGCTATAAAAGCACACTTTTTAGTGGGTAAAGGATATTTGAAAATCATGTTCTTCTCTAGAGAACTCGACAATAAAAAAAGAGTTATTGTAAATAAGAGTTAACTCAAAGTGGCGAGTGAATACTTCGAAAGATTGAAAGAAAAGAATATCTTTTGTTCCATGTTAAAAATGACAAAGAACAAGGGATAATGAAAATTAAGATTTCTTAATAGTATGGGAACTCTGGGTCCAGTGGGATATTTCCACTAGTCTGGGCAAGTAAATCATGACTGTTAAAATATATTTCTTGTCTCTTTTATATTAAAATTCATTACTAACCCATAAGATACGATAGTCTGATTTTCAGGCAGGATAGACGTGGTCTGGGTCTAATATAGAACTAGAAAACCTTGAAAAGGTCACATCCAGAGCTATAGTGAGTGAACGTTTTTGCAAATCCTGTGCTATCTGAAATTAGAAAGCGTTAGTTTACAGGTTATTGAGCTCAGCGATTCTACTGCAGGAAGTATCACAGTACAGTACGTTTTAGAGTGTGCTTCTGTCTCAGCTATTTATGCTGTTGTAACAGAAACCACAGATGGTAATTTGTTAGAACAGAAGTTTATTTTCTCACAGTTCTGGAGTCTGGGGAGTCTAAAATCAAAGCACTGACATCTGGTAAGGGCTTCCTTTCTGTATCCTTAGATGGCAGAAAGCAGAAGGACAAGAGCTATGTGAACTCCATGTCCTTACCTGGAGGAAGAGCAGAAAAAAGTGGACCCACTCTGGCAAGCCCTGTATAAAGCAGTATTACTCCATTCCTGAGTTTGGAGTGTCGTGACCTTAATACCTCTCAAAAGGGCCCACCTCTCAAAACTATTATCTCGTGTGCTGTTTCCAAAGCTTAAATTTTTAAAGACACATTTAGATCATAGTAGCTTCTGAGCAGAGACAACCAATAACCAAAGATTTATATTAATAGCTAATCCCTCAGTAAAATGATAAAGATGAACTTCCCAAAACAATGACAATAAGCATGTTTATCAGAAAATTGAGATGTGGAAAAATCTTGGAATGTTTTTATTCCAATCTCCTTTTTATATGAAGAAGGAATAAGAAGAAAATGACATATTAGTTTTCAATTGCTACTATAGTAATTCATCACAAATTTAGTAGCTTAAAACAATGCAATTGTATTTTTTTCAGTTTTTTGGGTTATAAGTCCAACGAAGTTTCATTGGACTAAAGTTAAACAGCAGCTGGACTATGTTCTTTTTAGGGTACTCTAAAAATACATGTCTTTTGCTTCTTTTTCCTGCTTCTAGAGGCCACCAAGATTCTCTGCCTTGTGGCCATCTTTTCTGTTTTCAAAATCAACAGCATCACTTATCTCAGATCATTCTGCTGTCAGGTATTTCTCTGACTCTGACTTCAGACAAGAAAGATCTTTTAAGAATATGATTCATTTGGTAGGACTATCTCACCTTCTCAGGTTCCTCTACTTGATCACAAGTAAAGGTCCCTCTTGCCGTGTAAAATAACATATTTGCAGATCCGGGGACTAATGCATAAGTATATTTAGGGTTTTGTTATTTCTCCTACCACAACTTTTATGAAACCCGACAGCTGGTAAAGATCAGAATTGAGGTTAGAAGTCTTATCATTCTCAGATACATGGTTCTACCACACTACAAACTATTTGAATTATCTAAGAGGAAGCCATGCTTTAAAATATTATTATTTTCTATACTACCAGATGAAAAATTTGTTAGAAAAAATTGTTTTCTTGTTATCAAAGAATTATAAGATCTCTCATAATTATTCAAACTGACCTGCAACTAAGATTGATAGGAAGGGACCAAAAAATAAGAACATACTTAAAAAATCTCCACAAAAGAAAAATGTACAAAGAGAAGCCCAAGAGACAGGAGTCATTAACAGTTCTGAGACATTAAAAGAGGTATCTGATAAATCATATATAATAGCTCATCATCATAACTCATCTTTCCTTACTGACAAATCATTAAAATCTTGCAGGGGTTGGAGATTTAGTTCAGTGGTGGAGTGCTTGCCAGGCAAGAGCAAGACCCTGAGTTCGATCCCCAGCTAAAAAAAAAAAAAAAAAAAAAAAAAAACTTACAGAAAAGTATTTTATATTTAAATTTTCTTGATCTAGATTAGAGACTGGGAAATTTCAAGGCAATTTCCTCACCCTGAATATTTTCCTTGCTACCAATTAATATTCACAATTGTCATGGAAGCGACAAGAGCAGAAAGCAGAGAAAGAAAAATAATTAAATGAAAGAAGTGGAGCCAAAGGTAGTCATTTGCTCATAGATCACATATAAACATTTTGAAGAAGACATTTTTTCCCCAGTCGTAAAATGATTTTCAAGTTAACCATATCTCAATGATAAGGGTAGGGCGATCCCAGCTGGATAGCTGAGTTTCAAGTCTTTCAGCCTTTTACATTTCTTTTTAAGGATGAAATTAATATTCAGAAATGTCTTTGTTGGTATCTGAAGACAAATTTATCATTTACAAACCTAATACTGATCAGATAATGACTCACATCTCTTAATTTAAATTTACTCTAAAATGCAATTATTTATAATTAGGTTACTTAGAATACATATTAATTTCTGTATACCCTCGTAGGTCTGGCCTCCATCACAGTTCTTAAGTCACAGTAATCTACATGATAACGAATGACATCTCATTAATACTTTAATTTCAATTATATCTTCATTGCGAGTAAATTAACAATGCCTGATATTAGCTATTATTTACTCTGACTATACGTGTGTTTTTCGTGTTTTTCTTTCCACTAATGTATTTTATCCTCTCTATCATCTTCTACATCTGAAACACAATAATTAAATTCTTTTCAAATTTCATGGAGCATATAGTCTAATAGGCAAGATAGAAAACAATGAACTAAGAAAAATTATATAAGGCTATAAAACGAAACTACTTATGCTTTGATTTCAGTGTTAGAAGAGTTATTTATGAAAGGATTCAAGGCCTTGTTTAAAAATGCCCTTCATGTATTTGAAGGAACAAATATGATATCTAGATGTATATTTTGCCATACAAATAGACATTTTTGGAAGAAAAAATGTGAAAATTTCTTTTATTTTATTACTTTAGTAGCCTATAGCTGGCTGTACTCTATTTTTTGTAGAAGTTATTGTTTACCTAGCACCATAACAAGATGATTATGTGGCTAACACAGTCTGAATATTCTTGTTTTCTATTAAATAAAAATAGGGAAGAGGGAATTTAATTTTATTCAGATCAAATCACATCATGTTTAAATTTTAGCCTTTGCTCTCCACAATATAGTATTATGGAATCACTTGTAGATCTTTTTAGTTGGTATTTTATAATTATCACTTGACAGTCATAATAATTAAATTCTTTCAAGTCCCTAAAATTTTTACCTTCATACAAATTATGTTATAACCAAAAATTATCATGTTTAAAAATTGTTTTCTGGCTCAGTTGCTATTGTCTAACTATATCTTTAAAGATGACATAATACATTATCAAAAATAAGAAATAATTATTATTTTTGTGTTTTGGGGGCTTTTAAGTAAGTGACTAGACTAAGTATATTATTTTCACTATAAAAAAGAATGAAAAAATGTTCCTCTCTCAAGTCTCTACCTTAGTCTTATTGAAAGAGAGAAGCAGAAAAGAGAGTAAGAGAATTGAACAGGGAAGATGAAGTTATGGAAAGAAACAGAACAGAATAGAAACAGTAAGATCAAAGGCAACAAACAATCCTTTAGAGAGGAGGCAACAGGGAAAAAAGGCTTTAAAAAACACAATACTGAATTTGATCATGAAATCACCTTGGTGTAACTATAAACTACACATGTACCTATCGTAGTAAATTTGGAAAAATAAGGTGGCGTCACTCTATTTAATATCAACTATCCCACCCCTTTTCCTTTTAGATAGCTTGTCACTTCACTGGTCTTAATTTCTTTCAGCATATTGATTGTCACGTGCTCTGTCCTTCTCTACCATTTCAGCTGCCATTTTTTGTCACAGAACATTCAGTAACAGACAAAGTCACAATAGCAATTGAGATGGGTGCATATCCTGTGATTTTCTAATTCTGAAGTTTTTTTTAATCTTATATAGTTTTCCAAAAATAAATGTAGAGGAAACAATCTTTTTTACTGACAATGGAGACATAGTTGAAAGAATGCCCAAATATCATATTTTCTAAGTACATATTTTCATTTTACTATATTATTATTCTTACTTGAAATATACCATTGATATATGTATCCCATATGAATTGCATTTAGTCTCCAGACAAGTGTTTATGTAATATTATATGATATAGTATGCTTTTCCTGTTTATATTTGGGCCTTAAACTATATTTAGTGTAAATTATGAAACAGCTCATACACTAGTTAAATCTATGTATTTTTTGGTTGGAAAAAACTTTACTTCAATATATTGCTTATATTTTAGTTAAATATCTACAGAACTCCATATTTACACTAATCTTACTAGTAATTTTAGAAGTGTGCATTTTTCCTTTTAAGTAAGTACAGTCATAAAAAAGCTACATATTTGAATTCATGTGCATTAAAATAGTTTCAAAAGAATTACACTTTGAAAGTCTTTAGAAAGACTATCCCCTCCAGGGGATAGCTTTCCCTGGCGCTGCAATAATTGTGTCAAGATATTCAGCAGTCGAGAATCACTTTCATTGCGTCTGGGAGACTGACAGCTGGCTTCAGCTGATGTCCGGTGCGAACAATGCTCACGCAAGAAAAACTGAATAATGTGACACCTTCTGTTTGCTGATACATTTGAAAAATGATATTCCCCCTGACAATGACAGGTTCAACAGAAATCTAAGTGTGAGAGACTATGTAATGATAAATGGAATTCCATGGTCTCCCAGGCCTATAAAATTGGATTTTATCTCATTCTTTTGTGTGTGTGTGTGTGCTAGGGATCGAACTCAGGCCCTTGTGCTTGCCAGGCAAGCGCTCTACCACTTGAGCTAAACCCCCAACCCTGGATTTTATCTTATTCTAATTAGCTTTTTATTTAAGAATCTAGCACAAATAAAAATCTTAAAAGAGGAAAAGGTTAGAAAGGAAAAAATTTGAGTATCTTTGTTTTATGAGTTTGACCTTAATAGTTTTTCTTCAAACTGTATACCTGTTTTCTTACTATTGCAGAACAGTATATTGAATCTAAGATGAATATATAGTAGGAAAATGTACAAATTACAAACTCACCTAAATCAACTTTAAAATAAAGTTTACATAAGCTAACGTATTAATTCAGACTGGTAGAACTATCAAACCAAATACTAATTATCTACTCATCTATGTGATCTGTTCATTTAGTTCCTCACAATTAACTAAAAATGAAACATAGCTAATAATATTTTAAAATGTGTAATCTTTCAGTTAATGTTAAAAAAGTGAGTATAGGTACTTTGCTACATTTGACAAAATACTACTTCTACTAGACACTAAAAAATGACAAGACCTTCGAAGGATTTATAATTGTACATGACAAGTAATACAAACTGGCTGAAGGGAATGAGGGTAAGACATTTCCTTAAATGTTTTGTTCAATGTCAGATATATAAAAATGGAATTAATTCAGATTAAAAAGGAAGAGTTGAAGGGACTTTAAACTATTTTGCAGAAGAATAAAGGAAGATAGTATGGCATTTTAAAATAGTATATAGTAATCTCACAGGTGAATTAGATATATCTCTTTAGCAGTTGAAAGCCTATCAAGACCAAACGGATTAATGTCTGTTTTAGATTAAGTATTTCAAATACAGATTTGTGTTTAAGTAAAGGCAGGCTTCGTGCTAGAAGGAATCAAGAATGTCTGTTATGTGACACAATGAGCGTAAAGTCCCTATACATGTTAAAAGCATAGATTCAGTGTATTTTAAAGATTAATCTTTTCAAAGAAATGTAACTGTCATTCAGGCAGTATCTGTCTATTGGAATTAACTTGACTCGCTTACTCAATTTGGGCAAGTGGATGGTCCAAACATACAATATTGATGAGTTGATATTGGTGTGGGTTTATAAATCCTCCACTGCATTGCTTTGTATTGATTAGCTCAATGAGTTATAAAGTCAATGCAAAGATAAAGACTTAACTGATATGGAATGTGTTTGAAATTTCTAAAGAAAGTGGCCTAAATAGAGTATGAACCATTTCAAAGATTCAGTATTTCTATAGAAGAAAAATATCTCCTTAAATTCAGTTCAAAGTTAAAATTGAGGATGTAAATTTATAAGAAAATGAGTGGTTTTTTAGAAAAGTAGTGAAATTTTGAAGTAAACCATATCAAACCATAGATTATACTTGCAGCTTTGCTGTTTAGTATGATTCATAAAGTACTGTCTGGTAAACTTATTTCCACTTGTACACCCACCTCTAAGTTTGCATCCATCTTATGGGGACCAGGCTGTTTGTAGAAGCAAAAGCTGCTTACGATTTTATTATCTGTACCCGCCGAGTTACAGCTAGTGAATATGAACTACAGCTCTCCAGACCAAGTCCGAGTTCTGCCCGACTGGACACATGTCACTGCAGGATCATCTTGTACTGAACTCGAAGGGGAATAATTTTCCTGAAATAGAAATGTTTCTGAAGTTATTGATGAAACCATGACTTCTTAAAACCAACAGAAAAATTACCACCTTTGAAAGTCCCTTTAAGTTTTGGAAGCTTTTAAGCTTCGGTAGAGACAAAGGAATCCTCTGGTAGAGTGAAGGATTCTCTTAGTAGGTTTTGAAAAAAGAAAGAAACGTAGATTGGTTCAAATAACTAGTGTATTAGTCAGTGATTTCTAGAGTCAGTG
This sequence comes from Hystrix cristata, assembly GCA_004026905.1. Lineage (NCBI taxonomy): Eukaryota > Metazoa > Chordata > Mammalia > Rodentia > Hystricidae > Hystrix > Hystrix cristata. The sequence goes on along the minus strand of PVJO010018249.1, from coordinate 16,876 downwards.
GTTTGCAAAAGAACAGATTTGAGACGGGACATTTAGAATTTACACTATTCACCCAAGAGCCAAATGCAGGAGAGTGCAAAACGTCTGTCTGTGCTCTGGAGGCCTGAAAGATCCAATCAAGGGCTGGGAGCCCCCAGCCCCATCCCATGTGCATCTGTGTCTGCACTGAAAGGCTGAAGAGTCTGTACTGGAGCCAGGTTATGACACTCAAAGCAGAGATGAAAAACAGCTTCCCCAAAGGGAAGAGCAGCAACCCCCAAAGACAGCAAGGACCCGACCTCCTCCTCCAAGAAGAGCTGAGTTCCTTTCAGGAGAACCAGCTACAGTGAAGCTTCTTCTAGGGAATCAGCAGCCAGCCATCTTCCCCTCCTGCTCTCCTTGATGCTGTTTTAGCAGTAAACCTCAGGCGGGTCTTCCTTGCCCAGAACCACGCTGACTCAGTTCAGCTGGGCGTTCCTGCCCAAGTTGACCATAATCAATCCACCACGACTAGAGGATACTCAGACCGTTCCACTCTCTTTCCATCAGTCAGTAGGTTTTCCTTCTATTTATGACATGTGTAATTTATCTCTATTGCAAAGCTAAGTAAAATTTCATTTTTTTCATTTCTTTTATTTTGCTTCTTACTTTTGTTTCTTTCTCTTTTTCCCCCCTGTGATGCTGAGCTATATCCCCAAATCTGTGCACTAAGCTATATACCTAGATTTTTTATTTTAATTGATGATTTTACTTCTATGGGATTGATTCCCAGGAATGTGATCATGATTGAAATGTCTATGTATTCTTTCCTCAGCATCTGAACCGTTCAGATTTCTTTACCATTCCAAATCCTATATTTTGACTATATTGAAATATACAATGCAATATTCTTAGCTATATTCATGGCACTATGCTATAGAACACTGAATATTATTTCAATTATTTCACTTAACTCTAACATTGTACTTGTTGGCCAACATCTCCCTATCTCTTATCTCCCTTCTCTTGCCTGTCTCTGGTAATTACCATTCTACTCTCAGCTTCTAACAAGATCAACTTTTTTTTATTCCTTCTGTAAGTGGATCATGTGGTATTTTCCTTCATTTCAGACAAATGCATTTAACAAACGTCTTTCAATTCCACCCATCCTGTTGTAAATAATGAGATTTAAAATTTTTTATGGATGAAAAGTATTCTGCAGTGTAAATATATCACATTTTCTTTATCTGTTTGTTGATGTACATTCAGGTTGATTGTATATCCTAACATCACTCCAGTTAGACACAAGTAACAAGTGCTGAGAGGTTACAGAGAAATTGCAACTCCTACACTGTTGATGAAAATGTCAATTAGCTCGGCCATCATGGAAAACAGTATGGAAGTTCCTCAAAAATAGAAACATAGAACCACTGTATGATCCAGCAATTCCACTCTTTGATATATGTGAAATGGAATGTAATCTGCAGGTTGAATACACACCTGTATCTCCACGTTTATTGCAGCACTATTCAAAATTTTATTTAATACTTAGAAAGTTATTTTGATTTGCACTACAAAATAGTTTATTATATTTCTACAAATATAGATTCACAAAATCTACTTTTCATTTTGATTAATTTTGTTGTTAGAATGAAAAAAATCTACAATCGAGTTTTCACGTGTCCCTAACAAAGCAAGTTTGAATCAATGTATGGGAATTGTATTATACATTTCCTGTATTACAGGCATATATAGACATGTAATAATCACCTACTTTAAATAACTATGGATTTATTTACTGAAATAATTAAACATCTGTATTTGTTGGCAAGGGTAAATCAGTTTTAGTCAAGCAATGGAAATAAGCTCCTTATAGTCATACACCTTTCCATAACACCAAATGTTATGTCTTATTATTGTAAAATGTATTATACTATTAAAAACTCCAAATTTGGATACAGAAGAGGAATAAGTACACAGTGACCCAAAAATGACTTTGTTCAGCTACCTACTTTGCCCAGGTTTTATTTGTTACCAAATACTATTACAGGTTTTCCTCCTTTTTTCCATATTCTCTCCACTGTTTTTCCTCTTTCCATTCCTGTCATGAATTATTCAAAAATAATTTCATAGTTGGACCCAGAACATCATACATAAGGATGTCCTGACCTGGGCTATGAGAATCCAAGTGCAATGAGTAAGACATGAACATTGAGAATATTTGGCATGAGATGTCAAAGCCAAATGAAGTTACAAAGTGTGGTCAGCCTGAGGTTGGGATTTGTAATGTCAGTGGAGTAAAGAGGGTGCCCACGGAGGATACATCCTTGTGTGGGGAGTTAGAATCCACGTAGACTCTGGAAAAATCCCTGCAACCGAGATGTAGCTGAATTCAAGTAGGCTAACAAGGTATCACCAAGTGTTTAGACAGCCTGGTGCAGGTTAGCAGTGCCCAAAGAGGTTAAAAAAATAGGTGGTTCATGCCTACAGGAGTCTCAACACAGGCTGACAAGCAAAGCAGGCTGATGGGCAGATATATAGTCTACTGGGAGAAGACAAGCCAAAGTGGAATAAATTTACCACTGGTTGAGTGTGAGATGTCAGAGTTTAAGAGTGTAACACAGAACATTTATATGTGAAAAGGCTTGGTGCAGTGTGGCAGCCTGGATGACATATGACAATTCAGACAGGTGGTCTGCAATGAAATGACAGATTTTTAAGGTGCTCTGTCATGAAAATTCAGAGCTTGAATGAAAAAGAGCATACTTATAGCAATGTGGCCAGACAAGAAGCGTCAGAGACTGTCATAATCCATATTCTGTTGCTATAATAAAATATCTGGAATTTGGCCACTTGCAAAGTATGTGATTTTATTTGACTCATGGGCTGGACTGTCCACAAATATGGTGGCTCATTCTTGTGAATGAGCCATCTTTCTTGAGGTAATTCATTAGCTCACAAATGGAATAGTTCATGTAATTGCCCATCACCTCTTAAAGTCCTATGTCTCAACATCACCACAGTGTCAATTCAATTTAAAAATAAACTTCAGAGCAGACAAACCATGTTCAAATAACAAGCCCGAGCATGGTGGAGAAGGTCTCCCTATATAGTGGCACCAAGACACGGGCTGTTGGAGCCCAGACAGTGTGAAGCACTTCCACAAGGACGGATACCCCGAGACAGCAATTTCAAGCCTGAGAAGGGGCAGGAAAGTATCAAGTCTTAATGAAGGGGGTGACAGAGCCTAGACATGTTGAAAAAGTGTCGATGGGGGAGAGCAACCTAGCAATGTAGTTCCAAATCTGAATGAGTAAGGAAAACATCCAAAGGTGGGGGCAGAAAAAGGGATATTAGCGTGCAGATGGAACAAGGCGACTGTCCACAGAGAAGAAATGGGCAGCGTGAAGAGTCAGTGTCCCGTCAAATCAAGGACAGAAACTGTGCGGAGAGATGGCATGCGTGGAATGCAAATGCCACGACGTGGGCATCAAGGAGACAGTCACACTGGATAGAGGCATATGAGGGATGGCAGAGCCTTGGTTGAATGTGGAAGGGAAAGAGGTTGGATCCATTTAAGAGAATGAAGCAAATAAACAAATATATTAAAGGTAGTGACAGCTTTCTTAACACTGGGGAAGAGAGTTGGAAATATCAAAATGAAATATCAAGAAAATGTTTGGATTGGGACTGAAATTATCAGTAAAAACTCATGTCTTTAAGTATGTAGAAACATACCAAAAAATATAAAAGAGATTTCTACTCTAATCTGTTAAGAATTAGTTTCTAAAAATGTGTGCAGTATGCCATGAACTGGTAAGTTGGATAAGACATGTAAAGAAACACAGCAGTACCTCAATGACTGCAGAAGATGACTGTGTTGGTGTCTGTGGGGGGAAGACGGCCGCGGCCCTGTTCATCACAGACGGCTGGGTGCAAGTTCACAAACAAAAGCTGAATTTTGCCGAAAGCTTCTGTTCACAAACCCAATTGTTCACAAACACTTCTGTTTACAAATGTTGGGCAAGAATAAATACAGGAATTTGGTTTTTGAATCCATGTCATTCTTTCAGTGAAACTTCTTCTCACACATGCCTTTCTATCCTCTGGCTCTTCTCAAACTCTAAATTGTTACTTTTGAGGTATCGCACCATGACTGTGGGGTGCCAACACTCCATATATTATGATTACTCTGTGTGATGGTTTTCTTCCCCAGAATTACAAAAGTTTATTTCTGGAAGCAAATTCAAAATAGCAGAAGGTAATAAAATGGAGAAAATATAGTGATTGCAGAAGGTGGTGTTGGAAGGACTGAGAACTGAGCAGCCACCAGCAAAAAACCGAAGAAACAAAAAGTAAAAAAGAAAAGACAAACCAGAATCCAGATAATGACCAACGCCTTATATCCTTCACTAAGTTTAAGTTAAAATAAATTATAAGCCTCAATGTAAAATGTAAAGCTAGAGAACTCCTACAAGAAAATAGGAGAAAATCTAGTAGAATGTGGATTTAGCAAGAAATATTTTAGCAAATTATTTCTTTATTTATTTTTATTGCTACATGTTTCCAGTACATGATGATTATATTCATCACAGGGAGATGATATATGTGCATGACACATCTTAATTCTTTTTTCTTCCTCTATCCCTTCATACTCCTTCCAAATCTTTCTCCTCTTCCCATTTGCAAAAGCTCTATTTCCATATTTCTTTAATTTTTTTCCATCCCTTTTTCCCCTCCCTCCTCTGTCTCTTGTTCTCCCTCCTATTTGAAAAATAGCCATTTACAACCTATTATTGATCTACTATTTTTCTCTTTATTTATATTTTTGGGTTTCTCACTTAAGGGAAACCATACAATATTTAAGCCATGTGTCTGATTTGTTTCACTCAACGTTACAGTCTGAAGGTGCACCATTTACTTTCAAATACCTCAAGTTTATCCTTCTTTGTGGCAGAGGAGTACTCCATTGTGTATAAATGCTAAATTTTCCATATTCATTCATTTGATGATGGACATATAGGCCATTTACAAAATTTAACTATTTTAAATAGTGCTCCTATACTGTAATGTGATGACCTGGAATCTTTGAGGAAGGGTACCTGGAAGGAGAATAGCTGGGTCATATGGAATTTCTATTTTTATATTTTTGAGACTTCTCCATACCAATTTCCACAGCATTTGTACTAATTACATTCTCGCTAACAATGTAGAGGAGTTCCTTTGTATTTGAAGCTTCACCAGCATTTGTTATTATTTGATTTCTTGATGATGGCCATTCTTTCTGGAATAAGATGATATCTAGATGTTGTTTTAATTTGCATTTCTGTAATGTCCTTTAGTGTTGAACATTTTTTCACGTATTTATTGGTTACTTGTACTTCTGAGAAGTATGTACTTATTTAGTTACCTATTTTTTACTGGATCTTTTATTTTGAGTACAGAACCCCAGGAGCAAAAGAAATAATACCAAGAATCAATAAATAATGTCATATCAAATTTTAAACCTTCCACACTGTAAAGGAAACAATCAACAGAGTGAAGAGACAATGTAGAGCCTGGGAAAAAAAAATTTGCCAGTTTTTCCCTAGACAGAAAACTAACATCTAGAAAATACCAATAACTTAAAAATTTAGACTTCCTAAAATAAAGGAACAGGCAATGACATTTTTGATATAATACCAAAGATACAACACATGAAAGAAATCAATCTTCAAGAGACAAATACAGTATATAATGTATATGACATTATAGAAAGGGCAGAACTGTGGTGAGAGTAGATCAGTAGCTGGCAGGGTGCAGTATGGAAGGAAGTGTGAATCGGTAGAGCACAAAGCTTTTTAGGGAAATATGTGTAATTACACATTTGTGAAAACACCAAATATGAACCCTAATATAAATGAAGGAACTTGACATAGATGTGTCAATATAGGTTCACTGATTATAATAAATATATCAGTCTAGTGTGAGGTATTGATAATTCAGGAGGTCATTCCATGTGGGTGGCGAGAGGGCAATGAAAATTTATTTCTAGTTATTTTTTATTATTTTTTTAACCAAGAACATGTATTGGTACAATGTACATATAATGATTATATTCATCTCATTTATTTTGTACCTGTACATGATGCATTGTGGTTTTCCCCCTCTTCCCCACCCCTCCCCTCTGTTCCCTCCATCTCTATTTACAGCAGGTTTATTTACATTTCTCCATGAATTCTCTTTCCCTTTTCTTTCCTTCTTTTCCCTTCCTGCTTTTCCCCCTTCTCTCTTTCTAGTTTTCCTCTCCTTTGTATATTATCTTCCTATTATATCTATTACACCTCTTTGTCCCATTTACATTTATGGTTTCTCATATTAGAGTTCTAGTTATTTTTGTGATGGAAATAAAACTTTTCTAAAAAGCCAAGCCTATTACTAAAATGTACAATTGAAAAGTTAAGGGAAAATAGTAATACATTTGTGTTTTGCTTCAAATTTATGGGAGTGAAACATATCACAACAATTGCAAAAGTATTTTAAGAATAAATTATTCTACCACAGTCTCTTACATTTATATAAGAAGTGGAGTATTTTTTGACAGTGAACTATGATAATTTAAAATGTATATTTCCAAAAGCCACTAAAATGCAAACAAGTGAAATCAGCTGGTGCTTCTAATCAACAAACTTTGGAATAAAAATGTACTCAATGTATTCAAAGGCAGAAAAAAAGCAAAATAAGATTAAAAACAATTGGGATCAAACAAAAGGATTTATAGGAATATTGGGTATGTAGGTTTAAATCTAAACTTACTTATTACAAAAAATTTCTAATAGATGAAGTAGAGTTAGTGAAACGATGAAAAGATCAAGCACAAATATATCCTGGTGCTAAGAAGCATATACAGAAATGTTTTGAAAACCATATCCGGGGCTGGAGATTTTGCTCAGTGGGTAGAGTGCCTGCCTTGCAAGCACAAGGCCCTGAGTTCGATCCCCAGCACCAAAAAAAAAAAAAAAAAAGAAAAGAAAACTATATCCATTTCACTCCATAAAATGGGTTAGAATGACATAAAAAGTATGCACACACTAATTATAAGAAAGCTGTGTTAGTATATTAGTATTAGTAAAAGCAAGGTGAAGAAAAAGAAATGTTCCATATAAAAAAATTAGTATAATAAATGTGTCAGTTCATTAATAAGATATGGCAATCCCAAATATGTCTGCACCTAACGTAATAATTTCAAAATTAAAAAGCAATAGAAGACAGACTTAAAGTAATGTGAAATTCACCTGGTCATGATTGAGAAACTGGAGCCAGATCAACCCTAAAGCTACTAAATATCTGGACAAAACACATGAAACAGGGGTTTTTAGTCACAGGTTGAAGCTGGGCGTGGTGGCACAGGCCTATAATCCCAGCACTCAGGAGGCTGAGGCAGGAGCATTGCAGAGAGTTCGAGGCCAGGCTGAGCTGAACTACATAGTGAGACCTTGTCTAAAAAAAAAAGTGGGGAGTAGTTGAGAAGTAAATGGAGGTTGAGGAGAGAGTGAGTATGTCACAGGAGAATTGTCAGTGGAGAGGAAGAAGTAAAAGATTCATGAGGAGAAAAAAGGATAATAGAGTGAAACACAGAAGGGTATATGATTGTAAAGAAACTTACAAAAATGGTCTTTGATAAGAGAAACTGAATTTCCCCAATAATTTAAAACTGTAAACTGAATGAGAGAAGCAATAAGAGGCATCTCAGAAACTGGAAAAAGTATCTAGATACATATTGAAATGTCCTGTAAGTGTTAAGGATCTTCATAAGGTTGATGTATTTACATTGCTGTATTCTGATGGTGTTCAGTGTTCCCAAGTTGGGTTTCGGTGGGTACGGAGAAAACAAGTATTTTGATTTATAGTACGGGATGCTGGAATTGATTCACATCTGATTGGGTGAATACAAGTTTGTAATAATGTTAATATAGCAAGAAACTGATGGATAGGAACAAACTGGACAGGTCAAGTAATCGCCAAGTACAAGAGAGACAGTGAGAGAAGTTGATCGAGCAAGGTGAAGCAGGTTTACATGTGAAATATATATCAGCATACTTTTGTTCAGGCAGCATACAATTGGGAATATTGTAATAGCTGAAAGATTCTTTGAACATATTTTAATAACTGAAAGATTCTGCCATGTGGAGATATAACCAGACTGTGTCTGAGAAGGACCCTCCAGGAAGAGATGGGGACCTCAGCTCACTGCACACATGAAATTAAGCTGAGGGGTTCTTCAACGTCTGACACAGAAAAGGATTGTAGCATGTGTCAGCGAAAGGCACAGAAAGATTTTACTAGGCAGGTTTTAAGAAGTACACACTCAGAGAAAATAAAGGTGCGATACTGTCTGGGGTTGATGGCTTTTATGTGGTCTTGGGGTTGTCTGCAAGATGGGTGATCTAGGGTGTGTATTACTCCTGTTTGCCAGGTTACCAGTTTAGTGGGCTATGTTACAATGCATACCATTTGCATATGTGTGGAGTCAAGAAATATGCTACCCATTTAATAGTGCCTTTTTCTTGAAGATGGAAATCTGTGGGGTTTATGAGTCTGTAGTATCAGAGGAAAAGTGCCGGGTCAGTTTATAAATGAAAAGCATAGTCTTGATTTACTAGCTTATTGTATCTTTAAGAACCTTAGGAAATTTTCTGGAGAGAATTTCTACGAAGGGAAAGAGGAATTGTAACCCTAATTTTTGTTGAAGGTTATTAAATTGTACTTTTACTAAAAGTACAATTTTAAAGTTTATAATTTTCCTTGTCTTTTTCTACCTATCTTGATTTTTTTCTATCTAAAAGTGATATATTTGTAGAATTTTATCATTCTAAATACTCTTGTGATGAATATTCTTAGACATAAATAAAAGGCACAAACGCATACACCCGACTGTGGCAGTTCAGATCAAATAGGGATGAGAGATTGGATTCAAACACACCAGGTTAAAAGAAGGGAGTTTTTAAGGGTTGTGTGAGTGGGAAGAACCAGAAAACTTTGGAGTAGGAGGTTGGCCACTGCGATTAGGCGATCTGTATTTGTAAATTGTAGCTTTATCAAAGTTAGGATTCTACTCTCCCACACAGACTGAGATATGGGAACATTATCTTTCTTAATGGTTTCATTTTAAAGGGATGGCTCATAGTCCTTGAAAAAGATATTCTTGGGTTGTAAAACTGGCAAGAAACTGTGAAAAGATTTATAGATCAAAGGGCCAGAGGGACTCTACAGGAAGAGAAGTCAGTAGGTATTTTTCAGGGTAAAACATTTCTAAAGTTTAGTCAAGCTAAAAAATATATTAAGGCAGTCTTGGTCAGATTGTAAATGAATAACACAACACTAACAACAGAGAAAACAGACATGATTACTGTACTGAAACCCTCGCTAGCTGTCAGACTTCAGAGTACTTAACCTCCATGCTTCAGTCGCTTGACATGCATAGGGAGAATAACAGCACTATTGTTTTAGGATTGAATTGCTAATATATACAAAAATAATGTAATATAATGTATACTCTGTGAACAATGATTAAGAAGAAATATAGGGATTAATATAAATCTTAAAAACTATTATATTTAATCACCTAATAGACCTAAGAGAGATCCTCTTGTTTCTGTATAATTGATAAGGGAAATGAGAATGACAGGGGTAAAACTATTCTGTAGATCTCGCCATTATCATGATCCAGGAAGTCTGAAGCTGAACCTATTCCTAATTCTGGCTATGGGATAAACAGTACCATATATTGGATGATGACTCAGAGGATATACAACATTCTGTAAAACTTTACCACCACTCTGTAATTTATTGCCACCTAGCTGGACTTGCATCTTCAAAAGGACATCCCGCTGTGTACCAATCCAGCTGCTTCTGGATGATGGGGAACCCAAAAACATAGTGAATTCAATGAGCATGAACCCATTGCTCCACTTTTTTGGCCATGAAATGTGTTCCTTGTTTAGAAGCAATGATGTGTGAAAAGCAGGAGGGTGGATAAGGTATTCTCTATGGATGGTAGTATCAGCAGAAGAACGGGGAAGAAAAGCAAATCTATACCAGAAGTAAGTGTCCACTCCAGTAAAGACAAAGTGCTGCCTTATCCATTATAGAATAATCAGCTTGCGACCTGGTATCTGGCTGATTGCTCCACGGAATGATGCTACATGGGAGACTCAGTATTGGTCTCTGCTGTTGACAAATAGGCTATTCAGAAATGACTGTAGCCAGATCTGCCTCAGTGAGTGAAAGTCCATGTTGTTGAGCCGGTACACAATTTCCACCCTTGCCACCATGTCCACTTGTTCATGAACTGCTCGGGCAATGACATGGGTGGCAGAAGAAAGAAGTTGACTGGTATCCACAGAATGGGTCAACTTCTACACTTCCCTGAAACTGCACTAAGGTAGCAGGTCTTGAATTTTATCTGGATTCATTTCCTATCCTCTGATGTGCAAATTCTTCATCAACAAGCCCAGAATGGTTACTATCTTGATCGTCCAATAGGTCCAATTAGAAAAATGTCATCAATGTAATACTCCAGTGTGATTCCTTTTACAAAAGAAAGATGATCAAGATCCCTGTGAACAAAGTTGTGACTCTGGGCTGCAGGGCTGATATAGTCCTGAGGTAGCAGAGTGACATTGTATCACTAATTTTACCAACTGAAAGCAAATTCCTTCAGTCCGCCTTGTGGATATGCATGAAGAAAAATGCATTTGCCAAATCAATAACTGTATACCACTTACCAGAAGATGTGATCATCTACTCGAGCAAGAAATCTGGGGCTGGGGATTTAGCTCAGTGATTAGAGTGCTTGCCTTGCAAGCTCAAGGCCCTGAGTTCGATCCCCGGCACCACAAAAAAAAAAAAAAAAAAAAAAAAAAAAAAAAAAAAAGCAAGAAATCCACATCTGGTATAGCAGCTCTATTGCAATTAGTCATCACTTGATTAAGCTCATAATAATACAATGTGTTGTCCAAGATCTACCCCTTTCCTGCACAGGGTAAATAGGAATGTTAAATGGAGATGTGGGAACCACCACCCCCGCATCTTTGAAGTCTTTTATGGTGGCACTAATCTCTGCAGTCCCTCCAAGAGTAAAATATTGTTTTTGATTTACTAATTTTCTCTGGAAGAAGCAACACTAATATTTTTCATTTTGCCTTTACTACCATAACGGCCTTCACTCCACAAGTTCAGAAACCAACACAGGGATTCTATCAAGCACTAAGTATACCTTTTAAAATTACATATTTTTGAACTTGGATAATGACTGCAAGATGGATTTGAGCATATACTGGAACCATTGTGAGACCTTGGCTAAAACTCAATTGGTCACTTGAGCACATTTAGGGTTCTACTCTTACTGGAGGGCTATAATAACATTTGAGGTTTCCTGCGATTTGCATTTGTTCAGAACCACTGTGCAGTAGTTCCCAAAACAGCTGGTCATTTCCTTATTCCCAATGTATGGTTACACAGATAAAAGTACATAGGTTCCCTTGGGAAGGGTGGGAGAAAGTTTGCCAGCGTAACTTTTTGGTAGTTTACCATAGTCCTTCATCAAGGAAACCTGGCCTCCTCTTCATTCAAGATCTTCGGGTCTTTATACTGACTTGAGTCTGGGATTCTATATTGCTACTATTTGAGGTATTTTTTGTTCATTTCCCATAAAAATTATTCTGTTTATATAAATGAAGTACCAATTAGGAAGATTTTTATTTTATTTCTGGGAACATCATAATTAACTTGGAAATGCCATAGGCCTATATGTTCTGATCCATTCAAAGGATTATTTTACTTCTGCTGTCCATTATAGTAATTATGCCCATCTTGCCTTTGGTGGCTGAGTACTAACATGTGGCCCCCATTATTTCATGTTCCAATTATACCCGTTGCACTTAAGTTTTCCAAATGAAACGCTGTCGTCTGTACTGTAAGGTCTGGCATTCAGAAACGAGCGAAAATGGAGCTCTTCAGGGGTGCTGGTGCTCCCCTCTCAAATCTTTTTCTTAGGGTATTAGTTAAAGGTTCAATCTGGACCATCTCTGTGTGGGGAAGTACGTTTTATCTAACAAATCCAGCCTCCCCGTATTCCTGAACTTTTGAATACCCTCATCAACAGAAAACCAAAGACTATCAGACATCTCCAGCTCATTCATAGTAGGCCGTTTTTTGATCCATCTGTCAGCCAACCAACCAAATAAGCTATTAGAACGTTTTTTGTTTTCTTTTGTTTTGTATTTTTTAACTCTAGGACCTGGGGCATTAAATCCAGAATCTCTATTTAATGAGTTCATATGGAGAAATTAAACCTGAGCCAAGTTTATGTTCCTTCTGCCACTGTTTCCATGCCTGTTTCCTGACCGCTCCTTGTAAGAAATAGAAAGCTCTGGACGTTCTTTGGTCATTTGGCGCACCTTCTCAGGGCTCATGCTGTGTTCCTCACCTTTAGGAGCCTTCTGAGATTTAAGTCTGGTTTTAGGTCTAGAGGCAAAAGCGGGTGGTGAGGGTGGGTTTTGAGAAGCTTGGACATCGTCTTGTATCAAGTAAGGTTATTACTGTTGTCATAAGCAAGGTAGGACTACTTATCTCAGGCACATTTGGAGAGACCAACACCACGGTGGGTGGGCTTTGCCACCAAGCATGGAGAAAATCTCTTTTTCTAGCAAAGTATGTCCCCAGCCTTAGCAGGCTCCTCCCAAATACACTCCTCTCAATTTGGGAGAGCCCATTCTTTTCTGATCAGCACCCTCATTTTAAGTTACCCTTCAAGACCTCTGCTGTGATTCAACCAATCACATTAGGAGGGTTTGTGTTTGGTTTTCAGCAACTTCAGTCCTGTGGCTAAGGAGAGAAGATTCTCCATCAGGTCACACTTAGAAGATTTTAGATTGCTTTAAGGTGTGTGGATTTGGGAATTAGAATCTTAGAATTCACTGATTTTCTTTAGTAGTTTGTCCAGAGATACTAAGAGCAATAAACCAGCCTCATTTTACTTCTTACTCATCAAAAACGTTCACATTATTCTGCAGAGAGTCACTAAATTTCTTGCAACTGAGCAATTAGGAAAACCAAATATGCTGTCTATTGCTTTAAACAGTTCACACCATGGACTATCAGCACAATACATTATTGTGAGATACTATGACAACATATTGGTTAAGGTTCTCTAGAGGAACAGAATTGTTAGAAAATATGTGTAATTAAACGAGGAAATGTATTAGGTAGGCTTATAGGATCAGGTGTAGGAGCGTCCACAGAAGTCATCAACATGCTAGAGACCGATGAAGTCTAGTTGCTCCTTAGCCCAAGAACATGGAAGCATCTGACCAAGAGGCATCAAGGATGCAGGCCCGGAAGTGCACTGGAGAGTTGGTGGTAAGACTCTGTATTGGAAGACTTAAGAAACTGGAGACAGATATCCAAGGCAATGACCTCAGAGATGCACCAGCTGAAGCAAACTGGAGCTCTTCAAAAATGCACCAACTCCTTTCTTTCTCTTTTTATTCTATCCAGGCAAGAAGCAAGATTCTTATTTGGTATCACCCCATCCAAGGTGTGTCTTCCTCTTTCATTTTGCAGATCTACATGCCAATCATCTCCACAGACACACTCGGAACTGCTCTTTAGTAATCTGCTAGGTGTTTCTTAATCCAGTGAAGAGCACATATCAGGAGTAACTGTCATAATGTGTAATCATTTTGAGGAAATACTTGTGAAGAAGTTTCTGAGTTAAAAATACTACAATGGCAAAACTGTGCCAGCTGGCATCACGGCCGCAGCAGATAGTGCCCATCGCATTAATAGAGATATTCAAGGAGTAATGTGTGTCTTTATGAATCAGAGTATAATATGGTTAGGCGACATTTAATTAAAATTATTTTAAGATCCTATAAATTCAGGATGAAATTACAAATGGAGATAAGCTTTTTAAGAAGAAATTGTACTAACTCAATGATTTATTGATTTCTATGCTTGTAAAAAGTAGAAAAAAATATGAACTAACCACTTGCTATGTGTTGGCTGCTGTGCTAAATGCCTGAATGTTTTCTTGTGTATTAATTAGAACTAGCTTGTGCTTTGGGTGTTATAAATATACAGACATTGTAAAAGTTCACTTCATTCACATTGAGAAAATTTTTGATTATTAACCACTAGCTAATGAAGAGAGGCTTTAGAAACGTGAATATACAAAATACTCAGGTTTTAAAGTTAACTATCCTGAATTATACAGAAAATTGTGACTTATTTTGATGTCAATAGATTGATGAGTGTAGATTTAAGGAAAACTTAAACGGATCTGATCAATTTATAGATAAGTAGAAGTTATACAATAATTTGATTATGATGTTATTTATATTCTCTTTTAAATACAGTTGTAAGGAAGTCCATTTATTTTCAACCATAGGAAATAAAGGACACAAAATAGGGACATAGTTACCAACTACTGTGTATAAGAGAGCAGAAAATGAAAAAGGAAACATAATTATCATGATAGATAAATTAGCTCATGACCCCATTAATTAGGCTGTATGAGGTGCTCTACACACAAAAAAAATTCATCCCCTTTTTTTTATCATTGCTTTAAAATATTTTTTCAAACGATTCCTCTGGGACCTTTTTTTGTTGTTGTTGTGAAGTGTTCTATCTGTAATGTCACAAATGTCTTATAGCCTTATGGGGTAAAAATTTCAACCAGGTTAATTGAGCCATTCAGGATATATACCTGAGTTCAAGTTAGTTAATACAAGATGAATCTTGTCGACTGAAGATTGGTTAACTTGTCAACGTGGACTAGAGAAAAAAACACTTGTGGATAATTTTAGTTATTTTTTCAATGAACTACATTGCAGAAAAATTATCAAGCAATGCTTTCAATTATCAAGCAGGCTTCAATGCCTTCAACCAGATCAGAATTTTAATCTATGAAATGGGAAGGTCTATCTTTACCAGAAAAGAATGTTAGAAATTTTTCAAGTGTAAAGATATTTTTCCTATACCTTTCCTATGGTTTGCCACAAAATAGTTTACAGATATGGTTATCATTTTAAAATTTTATGATAACACATATTAATTGCATAATCAAAATCATTTTTAATAGAACATGATCCAACTAAGTCGATGGTCTGGCTCAACTTGATGTCACTTTAAAATCTTTTGGAATGATTAAAATTTTTAAAAATCAAGGAAAAAGTTAGTAGTGGGTGAGTCGAGGCCCCTATATTCTCTTTGGAAGGGAACTCCTTAGACTGGATCCAATGGCAGTTTCACATATATCACCAAGATAGGCAAAATAAAGGTGTTTTTTTGGTAATATTTGCAGTGGATATAGAGTTAGAGTTAATGATGATTATATTGGATACAGTATAATGGAGTCATTATTGTTTATTATTATAGTGACTACTATAGTCATGATTTGAATATATTCTTATCTAAGTAGATCTAAAGTTTTTAATTTCATTTATCACAGTAACCTTGATAAGAACATTTTTAGTATATGTGCTGCCGAAGCAAGCAAGATAAGAGCATTTTTGATGGATAAATGTGAAGAAAGACTAGAAACCTAACTGGAATAAAAAAAAAGAGAATGCAAGTAAGCTGCTTTATACTTTTAGACCCTAAGAAATTTTTGAGAACAGTGAGACATATATTTGCTTTCATCCGCAAATGAACGTCTTCATTCATCCTGATTCAAGTCACTTTGGCTCACTGGCCATTTCCGGAAGACATTAGCACTACTTCCCTGGGCCGCAGGTTTAGCATTCCCCTTGACGACTCTCAGCTGAGTCACTGCTGTTTTTCAGTAGGGAGAAAATAATTTATAGTTGCTTACAGGAATCTGCTGTTTTAGTAGTTATAATTTAAAAATTGTATATACTTACAAAGGTCCTACCCTTTGGAATATGATTCATAAGTTCAACTTTTAATCTCTATTTTTTTCAATCAAATGATTTATGGTGTCAAAGTCTGTATAGCTGTTTACCCAAATAATTTTCTGTTATTTCTGAGCTCATGGCTGAACCATAATCATCATGTCTTTTATGGTTAGCTCTTGTGCATGACATATTTCTGGCTGATAAAACATGAATGACATTTATCTGTTCCTTTTGTAAGTCTCAGTTCATAAATATCTTCAGTAGGGTCCTTTGTCACTTTTCTCCTCTGTTCCCCCCATCTACAAGTGTTAGGGTGGTTTTAAGAGTGACCTTGGACACCTGGTCTTGACAGCGATAGGGCCTCTGTTGTCCAGAACCACTGAATGACTGCATAGAATTCCCTCCTTGCCACACCAGTAGTCTCATCCATAGTTTTAAATTTTCTTTGTAAGCAAAGAAATTGAAAAAAAAATTGAAAATTTTTATGCAGTCTAATCAGTTATATCATGTATCACTAAACCTATTTATTCAACAAATAATTGCCTAGCACCCAATATCTGTTAGATGCACTTGCATTTATTCAATGGTGTATAACTTCTACTCCATGATAGGAACTATTTACAGCACTTTTATATTATTTGCCATGGCACCAATCAGCCCAGAAAATGAATACAAAGTTCAGCTTCCTTTTATACAGAAGGAAATAGGGGCTTAGAAAACATACATCACTTAACATAGTTTATACAGTTGATATAGGTAGCAAGCTAAGCCCAGACTCTAGAGCTTGTGATAGTAATTTTAGCAATTTTAGCTCTGTGTTCCTCTCCTAAGAATTGAGATTAAGAGTGAACAGCAATAAGAAAGGACCTATTCACAAAACCTGTACAATCATAATATAATTTCCAAAATTTATGAATGATGAAATAGATAGCAATAGCGTCAATACTAAATTTCTTAATGTCTTTAAATTTTGCTGATAAGTGTAATAAGTCTGATTATTAGAGATTGATGTAAAAAGT